>JAOTAX010161046.1:0-14253 GCA_025629825.1 Erythroxylum guanchezii
GGGAAACAACCCCCGACGTGCCTTCTTTGTTTTGCAGGGATCACAGCCACGAAAAGCAGCCAACTCATGGATCCAAATGGCAACGTTCCTTTCTGTCAGAATCAGGCAGAACCAGGACCATACAATTCACAGAGTTTGTTCAAATCCTAAATCTCAATGTTGTTACCTCTAAAACCAATACTTCCTACTATTGATGATTCTGAAGACTTAGCACCCAATAAAGCAGCTTTCTAAAGCAAAGTTGTTGTTAAAATACTTACTAAAGATATTTGATTGGGCTATATCTTGGTGCTATATATGGTTGAAATGCTCACTGGTGGGTATGCCACTTTCTTAATTGTATGTGGTGTTAATAAAATTTGAAGAAATACGAAAAGGGCAAAAATGATTCTAATCTTTGTTTCTCATGACAAATTAAATCTTAACATTTTAGAGCGTTCAAATTAAACCTAACATTTTAGGAATGTTCAAATTGAACCTTATGTTAACAGAAAAGGTCGTTAGTGTTCTTAATGTTATTGTGAGTCCTACAGTGCCAATAAGAGCCATGTGACACTATAGGACCTACTTATTTAAAATTAATTATTAAAATATAAAAGATTATGATGTTAAACATAATATAATATAATTTAATCTAACTATTAAATTGCCTAATTAACTAATTAACCCTAAATGTGAAATGCCTCAAATCAAAATCTCCAATCTTTGGAAAAAACATAACGTTTTATTGCTCATGAGTGCTTATCTGTTATCTCTGAAATGGTGTTCATACCGGAAGCAGTTTAACAAGCTATGGTTTCCTTTTAAAAAATGGTAGAATTTAACAATTCCTCAACTTCATCTATTTTCATCCTAAGCTGAATGTTCTTCTCAAGCAAGAGTTCATTATTTAAGGAAGTGTTATAAGCCTTATTTTTTCTTTCCAAGATCTGAATTTTGAGTTGTTAATTAGAGGTTTCTAAAGAAACTATTTTCATGAAAGACAAATGAAGATGTTCCTTCAATGATGTATTCTTTCCGACAGCTTCAGCCATCTACTTTTTTATTGACTTTACCTGATTGTCAATCATCTTTATCTTCTCAACCTAGGATTTTGGCTCAACATCCTTGTCGTTAAATTTTACTTGGGCTTCTTGAAGCTTGATATTAAAATCTCTTGTCATTGATTCATGTAATGTTTCAACCTCTGATTCTTTTGTAGTGGCATGTTCTAATAGTCTCTATCGTTGTTCAAGTTAGTCCTAAGACATCTTGAGCTTCAACAATAGATCACTCTCTCTTTTCAACATCCTTGAGTTTATTTTCTATTCGATGATTGGGGATTTTAATTTGGGGAATGTAACATTTATGGTTGATCTGTTAATTAATTAATTAAGCTAATTAGTTAGGATAATCACATTTAGGGCTACATTTTATTTAATATATATTTAACTTTATAAAATATTTTAATATATTAATTTTAAATAAGTGGATCCCATAGTGCCATGTGGCGCTTATATGGCACTATAGGTCCCACAATAACATTAAAATATTTTAAATTTCTATCATGGTAGACACTAACGACGTTATGTTCCCATCACCTTTTCTGTTAATGTAATGTTCAAAATGATAAGGTTTAATTTTAACGCTCCAAAATGTTAAAGTTTAATTTGTTATTATAAACAAACTTTAAGGTCATTTTTTCCCTTTTAACCTTTGAAAAAAAATATCTAATGGAATTTGAAACTTAACTTTGCAATTCAAAACTTATTAAAGTTTAGATCTACCCAAATTTATACTAAACTTTAAAGTTATAAGTATTTTAAAGATTTTAATTTTTTAATATTTAAAGTGGTGTGACAATAATAACACATATATTGATGATAAGTGTGAATTGTATCATGTTTTAGGGCTTAATTTGATATGTATTTAATTGTTAATTAAATCGTTTAGGATGTGTTTAGGTTAGAATTGTGTTAGTTTGTTAATTATTTATGTTTTAATTGTTTTGTGGGTTAGTACAAGTCTTTGAGCTTAATTATTATGTTTTATCTTTAATTTAATGAAATCTGATTATTTATGTGTTATTTAGATTTATTGTGATTTAATTCTATACGTGCATAATTTGATAATAAACTGAGAGGGTGAAATGAATGAAAAATAATTAAATTGAGCTAATGAGAGTTAGGCGATTTAATATAACAAGAATTAAATCAAATCTCTAAATTATGTGAAGAGAGATCTTGCATAGGTTTCTGATAGTTTTTTAGACAACTTCAAATCTAATTAGGGCTTTGGATAGGTTGTTAATTGAGAAATTGCAACTTTTATTTAGGGTTTATAATTTAGGGTTAATGGTTATAACTCGAGAGAGAGTAATCAACCTTAGGATCTTCTAGAACCAATAATCCGAAAATTCATAATCAATTAGGTTAGCGTTAAGGATAGGTAAAATTTCTTTTATCTCAATTGGTAATTCCTTTAGGTTGATTATTGAGTGTGTGTTTACAGCTGCTAAATTATTAATATTTTCATGATTGATTCTTGAATTGATTTGCTTGATTGAATTGAATTCTCATTTTAGTTCCATTACATTTTGAATTTTTTGAATTGTTCTGGCCTTAGATTTTAGGATTAGATTATCCCTCCTTGTGGGATCGACATCTTAGGTACTACGTAAACGAACTGTACACATTCAAATTATCAAGGTTTATTAATTAAAACTTACACACATCAACAACTCGATCAAGTTTTTGGCGCCATTACCGGGGAGACGATTGGTTTGATTCTTTAATTTAAGGTGTTTAGTTAGTTTTTATTTTCTGTTTTGTTCTTGCTATTTCTAAAATCATGCTCTTGCATGAACACAAGAGTCACAAGAAGTTCGAGTCGTGCAGCTGAAATCTTAGATTTAGACATCACTCAAATAGAACAATCCATTAAGAAAGCTTAGTGTGAAGAAGAAGAGGAAATCACGAAAGCAACAATGGCTGAGGAATTTCAACAAGATTTGGACCACGAAGTGAACCAAGGACATCAACAATAGACCTTTATGGACATCATGAGACCAGGGTTTAATGCGACTAATCAAAGAGTAGCTAAACCACCCGTACAAGCAACATCTTTTGAAATTAAACCAACCCTCCTAAACATGCTTCATCAGAACGTGCAGTTCTATAGACTAATAAATGAAGATCCCAACGAACATATAGTGAACTTCCTCGTAATCTGTGATACCTTTCGATACCATCAGATGTTGAAGGATGCAGTAAGAATTAGGCTCTTTTCTTTTACCCTTAGAGATAGAGCAAAAGCTTGATATCATTCCCTCAACCCAGCCAATGTCACGATTTAGGATCAACTAGTTCGTGCCTTTTTAGATAAGTATTTTCTCCTTACTAAGACCACAAAGATCATCAAGGAAATTACCAACTTCCAACAAAGTGACGGGGAATCGATCTATGAAGTGTGGGAACGATACAAGGATTTGCAACGAAAATGCCCTCACCATAACCTACCCAAGGAGTTCTTGTTGCAAACATTCTATAACGGAGTAACCCTATATACCAAAGGCACAATTGATGTAGCTTTAGGAGGATCACTAATGACAAAGATGGTAGATGATGCCGAAGAGCTGATAGAGGAGATGACAAGTAATAGCTTCCCATGGACGAAGAAGCGGAGTAGACAAACTACTGCTACTTTCCGATAACAAAAAGGAATTGTGCCTATCGATCAAATAGAGGAGATGCAAGCTAAAATTGACAACTTAACTCAATAGTTCAACATGAAGGTTTCATCCTTAGCTTCAGTAAAAGCCGTGCAACTTAAGTGTGAATTCTACGGATAAATGGACCATAATACGGTGGACTATTTCTTGACAAAGGAAAGGGATCCAAAGCAAGTGAATTATATGGGAGCTCAATATGGACGAGGAGGGGGAAACAATCCCTACTCTAACTCTTATAAACCTGAGTGGAAGAATCATCCTAACTTCTCTTGGATGAACAATGTTGGAGGATAGTTCAGACTTTAAGGGCAACTAAGTTTTCAACAAGATAAACCAAGCTCAATGGAATCCAAGTTGGATAGGATTTTAGATAAGCTTGGAACTCTAGACGATGCACAAAAGAAGCTGGAAGGCAAATTTGAACAAATAACAAAGAACCATGCCTCTTCAATCCACAATCTAGAGTTCTAAGTAAATCAATTGTCAAACACTTTCTCTACGCAAAATATGGGACGACTTCCTAGAACTTTGGGAACAAAACCAAGGGAGCAACTAAAGGCTATTACACTTTGAAGTGGGAAGGAACTTGAACCACCCACAAAGACAACAGAGGAGCCCGTCCATCCTGTTGAGAAAAATCAATAAAAGATAAAGAAGTGAATATGAGAGAATACCCTCCTTATGTTGCCCCTCCACCATATCAACCTAAAATCCCTTTTCCTCAACAATTACAAAAGAAGAAGCTAGATGCACAATTTGCAAAATTCGTTGAGAAATTAAAGATGTTACAGATAAATCTCTCATTTGTAGAGGCGTTAGAACACATGCCTAAATATGCAAAATTTTTGAAGGACATATTATCAAAGAAGTATACTTGGGAAGATAATAAGACGGTAGCTCTATATAGCACCTGCAGTTCCATAGTCACCAGCCAGATGCTATTTAAATTAAAGGACCCAAGGAGCTACATAGTACTATGTGTGGTTGGTGAATTTGAATTTACAAAGTTCTTATGCAATTTAGGAGCAAGTATTAATCATATGCCTTTATTAATATTCAAGAAGTTAGGGCTAGGTGAGGTTAAGCCAACATCGATGTTAATTTGGTTGGCTGATGAATCCATTAAAATACCGTTTGGAATATTGGAAGACATTTTGAGTGGATAAGTTCATTATTCTTGTAGATTTTATGGTTCTTGATTTTAAAGATAAGAACTATCCATTGATCCTAGGTTGACAATTTATGAATACAGGGAAATCAATAATTGACGTTCACAAAGGGAAATTAACACTTCGAATAGGCGAGGATCAGATCGAATTCAATATGAATAAGGCTTTAAAGAATACGACAACTAGTAGCGCATGTATGAAGTTTAAGATTATGGATCAAAATTTGCAAGAACAAGTCGAGAGTTACATCGCAGAAGTACAGTCAGTGGAAGCAGAGACAGACGATGGATATCAAAAAATTAAATCTAAAGGAGACGATGAGATGGAGGAGTCGGATGTTCAAATGCATCAAGATAAATTGGTTCAAATTGAAGCACGCATATCACCATCTACAAACATAACCACCACATTATAGCTTAAACCTTTAATAGCACATCTCATATATACCTTTCTAGGTGAAGGTCAATCGTTACTGATAATCATCTCCAATAAATTGAACGAGAAACAAGAAAGTAAGGTGGTAGAAAATGTTAGAAAGTGAATGAAAGCCATCAGGTGGCAGATTGTTGATATTTGAGGTATAAGCCCAAGTGTTTGTATGCACCGAATAAACCTAGAGAAAGGATTAGGACGGTGAGGGAGCATCAAACCCTAACATGAAGGAGGTGGTCAAGAAGGAGATAATTAAACTCTTCGATGCAGGGATAATTTATCTCATCTCTGATAGTGAATGGGTCAGTCCAGTACAATGTGTACCTAAAAAGGGTGGAATTATGGTAATAGAAAGTCATTGTGGAGAAGCAATTTCAACAAGAACGGTTACAAGATGGAGAGTATGCATAGATTATCACAAACTCAACTCAGTGACTAAGAAAGATCATTTTTCTCTCCCGTTCATAGACCAGATGGTAGAAAAGGTAGCTAGTCATTCATTTTATTACTTCTTAGATGGATATTTAGGATATAATTAGATCTTCATTTACCCTGATGATTAAGAAAAGACTACATTCACCTGCCATTATGGTACCTTCTCTTACAAACAGATGCCTTTCAGACTATGCAATGCCCTAGCTACATTTCAAAGATGTATGATGTCTATATTCGCCGATATGATAGAAGATATAATGGAGGTGTTCATGGATGATTTTTCAATTTTTGTAGATTCTTTCAAAATGCGTTTAACTAATTTGGACAGAGTTCTTCAAAGATGTGAAGAGTCACACTTGGTGCTGAATTGGGAGAAATACATTTTTATGGTGCAAGAGGGGATAATGCTAGGGCATAAAATCTCACACTAAGGATTTGATGTCGACAGAAAAAACAGAAGTGATAGAGAAACTTCCACCGCCAAGCAATGTAAAAGGTGTGCAAGGATTCTTAGGTCATACAGGATTTTACCATCGATTTATTAAAGAATTTTTGCAAATCGCAAAACCTTTAACAAATTTTTTAGTCAATGATGTGCCCTTCCTGTTTAATGACAAGTGTATGTCTACATTCAACAAACGAAAAGAGGGATTAATATCATCTCCAATTCTATCACCACCGGATTGGATACTTCCATTTAAATTTATGTGTGATGCAAGCAACTAAGCCATAAGTTGTGTTGTTGGGCCCCGAACCTTTCTTGGAAGCTAGAACTGTTAAGTGAATTATTGGCAATCGCGCCAAGAGAGGTTCAAATCTATTTAAGGTATGAACATAGGTGATTCTTTTGATCATAACTCCATCATCCGACCTCCGAATGAAGTGATTCTTAAAGCAATAGATTTCTAAGACATGTATCTACCACTATATGAAAATTTGTATCATTTGGGGTTGAATTGAGGAAGTTTGCATGAAAGTAAGTGAGAGGTCGGTTAGGAGAGCATAATTAGGGTTTGAGCAGACTTGAGCTTTTTAATCATATCTTGAGTTATAGAACTCCGATTGAGGTGATTCTTTCTTCAAAACAAACAAGAGATATAGAGCTATGATTTCTATGAAGAAGTCAAATTGAAATTATGATTTGAAGATTTCCAAATTCTGATCACAAGTAGGAGAATTGAGTTCAAGCATAGTGACTGATTTGCATGAGCGCATCATGGAACCATTTGTGAGTGATTTTTTAGGATGTTATGAGCATGGAGATGAATTGATAATGTCTAATAAGGGTTCAAAAAAAATTCGAAAAAGGTTGGGCTTCGGAATCAAGCGGGATCCAACAGACGAATGAGTCAGCATGAGAGAGTTGGGTCTCGAAATCGGTGCCCAACATGTGTATTAGGCCAAAGGAAAGATAAAAGGTTACATGTGATCTACTATGCCAGCAAGACCCTTACAGGACCTCAGCTGAATTATACCACTATAGACAAGGAATTACTCGCAGTAGTGTATGTGTGTGATAAGTTTCGACAATACCTTTTGAGGTCAAAGATATTCGTATTCACCGATCACACGACGTTAAAATACCTTTTCAACAAAAAAGATGCAAAACCAAGACTCATTCGATGGGTTTTACTTTTATAGGAATTTGATATAGAGGTGAGAGATAAAATGGGAGTAGAAAATGTGGTTGCAAACTACTCATCTAGACTAGAAGGAGAGATACAAGCGACGATATTAATGAAAAATTTCTCGATGAAACCCTAATGCTACTTGAAATTTTGACTACACCGTGGTTTGTCGATATCACAAATTATGTTGCCAGTGGTAAACAAAGAAAGAGATTCTTACATGATTGTAACTGATATATATGGGATGAGCTAATTTTATATAGGGTATGTGCTGATGGGTTAATGCGACAATGTGTGCCAGAGGAAGAATGTTGGACATCTTAAAGCAATGTCATGAAGGTCAGTATGTTAGACATTATAGAGCAGACAAAATGGCAGCTCGGATACTCGAGAGTGGATTTTATTGGCCACAATTGTTTAAGGATGCTCAGACTTCCATAGCACAATACAATCGATGCTAGAGAATAGGTAACATCTCTAAAAGATATAAAATGCCTTTATCCAACATTTTAGAACTGAAAGTATTTGATGTATGGGGCATCGACTTTATGGGTTCTTTCCCATCATCAGTGGGAAAAATATACATTCTAGTGTGAGTGGATTATGCTTCGCGTTGGGCCAAAGCAGTAACATTTCCATCCAATGATGGAAAGGTGGTGCAAAAGTTCATTAAATGGTTATTCAACCAGTTTGGAGTACCACATACCATAATAAGTGATGGAGGTACACATTTTTGCAACAAATCTTTTGATGCCCTCTTAAAAAGATATGGAGTGCACCACCGTGTTGCTACATCATACCATCTACAGACTAGTGGCCAAGTGGAAGTTGTCAATCAGGAGCCGAAACGAATTTTAGAAAATACGGTGAACAACTTCAGGAAAGATTAGGAAATAAAGCTAGAAGATGCCTTGTGGGCTTATAGGATTGCTTTCAAAACACCTATCGGAACAACTCCTTATAGGCTTATGTATGAAAAAGCTTGTCATTTGCTAGTCGAACTAGAACATTGGGCCTACGGGGTGATTAAAGCATTAAATTTTGATTGGAAGCAAGCAAGCAATAAGAGACTTCTGTAACTGGACGAACTTGAAGAGTTTCGTTATAATGTGTACGAAAATGCCAAACTCTACAAGGAAAAGGTAAAGAAATGGCATGATTCTCGTCTTACACAAAAGGAATTTAAAGTAGGAGATGTGGTTCTGCTATATAATTCAAGGTTAAGGCTGTTTTTAGGGAAGTTAAAATCTCGATGGAGTGGACCTTTACTGCCATTCAAGTTTCCGATCATAGAGCCCTTAAATTGGAAAATGCTAATAAGGAAACTTTTAAGGTCAATGGGCATCATTGAGCTATACCTCAGAGGAGCGATTCCTAAGGACAAGGAAGTGATTTCCTTCTGTTCAAACAATTAAGATACTTCCAAGGATGCAAGGTCAAGCTACGGACCATAAATTAGCACGTTTAGTAGTTTGATTGAAATTGTTAAGTTTAGTTAAAGTTGTTCTGAATTTTCAATAAAACTTTAGTAATTTGAATTGATCTGGAATCATTAATACCCTCACTCTCTTTAAGCAATTCCTAGGTAAGACAACAATCTCAGGGGTCCAACGAATTTGTCCTTGCCTCCATCACCATAAGGCTTTGTTCTATTAGTCTTTACTTTATTTTTATTTTTACTTTAATTTATGTTTCTTCTTTCTATGTATGTTTGTTTTACTCACATTAAGGACAATATGTTGTTCAAGTGTTGGGAGAGTTATGTGTTTTTCTTTGAATGTGAATTTTGCATATTATATGATAGTTTGTTAGGTTGAATTTTGTGAATTGTGTGAATGTGTCAATAGCTTAGATGGATTGTAATTGATTTAATTTTGAACATAGTTTATTATGTTGTGAAGAATAATTAGCTCGCAAAATTAGTGAATTGGGTTCTTTGGCTAAATATGCAGTTAATTAGCATTTAGTGTGAGTTTGCCACCCTCGAAATTGTCACATTCATTCATAATTTGAGGTCTTTCGAGTAAAGTAGCTCTGTTAGTATTTTTTGTGAAAACTAGTAGCTTAAGCAATAAGGTAGGCAATAAAATAAAAACAAAAAAGTATGTTTGTTAATTTTAAATAAATTACTATTGCGCTAGCCTTAGGGTTATGAATAGAGCTAGTAGTGAGTTGAAAACGTGATGTAGCTGAGTAACTGGATCGACACACATCACAAATGTGTGCCTTCGCATAAAAAGGCTATAATGACGTTCCAACCAAGCAGTTTAATAAAAAACATGACTTAGTTGAGTAACCAGATCGACATTCATCACCAATGTTTGCCTCCGAGTAAAAAAATAAGTCCATGTCCACAAAAGTATATATATATATGTTTTCTGATAAAAACCTATCAAACTTGTAATAGCTTGACTTTTTATGAAAATGTACTTGAATGACCAAAGAATTATTAATGTGTTTGTGCAATTGAAAAGGGTAAATACTTTAACACTTGGATCTGGATTAATATGTATATTTAGTTTAAAGCCCCTAGATGCAGATTTTTCTTGTTAATGATTTGATGTAACTTGAATGATTGTGTTTAAAATTAAATTTATTTCATGAAGTTGAAGCCATTGTCTCATTACTACATTATGTGTTGTGTGATTTTGTGTGTTTGTTATTTTGTTTGCTTGAGGATAAGCAAACGTTTAAGTGTAGGGATGTTGATAAGTGTGAATTGCATCGTGTTTTATGGCTTAGTTTGATATGTATTTAATTGTTAATTCAATCATTTAGTATGTGTTTAGGTTAGAATTGCGTTAGTTTGTTAATTATTTATGTTTTAATTGTTTTACGAGTTAGTAAAAGTCTTTGAGCTTAATTATTATGTTTTTGAGGTACCTTGATGTGTTTGTTAGTGTTTCAAGGTCAACATTGAAGAATGGAGAAGTTTCGGAGACACTTGGACTGAAACAACGGCCCACGAGCATAGTACAATGGGCTATCAACATAACAGAAGCACTGGAATTGGCCTATGATCGTGGCCCATATGCCACGATCATGATAGAAGCCCAGGACATAGCCCATAATCGTGGCTTGTATGCCACGATTGTGACAAAAACTCAGATGTGGCCCACGATCGGGGCCTGCAGAGCTGGTTGGATTGTTGAAGCCCCCTAAAATAATACCGATTCTCCAAACTTTTATAGTAACTATGGAACTAGGTCGAATCACTAGAGAATTTAACACTAGTTTCTTAATTTCAAGCAATAAAATTAAATAGGGGGGGGGGGTTTATTAAGAAACTAATTAACTAAAAATAAGATGAAAATAAATTAAATCAATTGAATTTAAATACGAGAAAGTCAAGATTACCAAACTTCGATTCAAGGGAAAGATCTCATCTAATTGTAACATTGATCATTGGTTCAAAAATAATATTTTCACGATTCAAACAGTTAGCCTGAAACATATTAGGATAGCCGTAATAAGTCTCAAATTTTTCTAAATTAATTGGTTCAAACCCAACATCCAAACCAAAACATATCATCTATTGATTGGTTGTGATAACATTCTATATTAGATAAATAATAGCAATAAGCTCTATGAAAAAGACTAAACCTTAAATTAAATAATTAAGATAATTGTGATTATTCAATTTAGTTTTCTTGTTTATCAAAAGTTAAATATAAAAATTCATAAATAACCTATTTGCTACTTGTACCAATCCTTCATGACAATTACGGAACACTAAATTCCTGGATAGTGATAGAATAATCAATATTAAATAAATTATTAGATTAATTGAATATCAATCATTCATGAAAAATAGAAGTTTGAAACACAAAACCTCATAACGTTATAATCAGAGTATTGAATCCCCTTGAATCAAAACGATGAGTTTATCCACACATGAATTTTGCTCTAATAACAAAAATAGAAGAAAGTTAGAGAATTGCAAAAAATGTAAAAAAAAGAGAACCTTTTTTCTGTTGTGAGAAACATCCTTTTTATAAGGTTTTCTAATCTAATCCTAATCTGACTCTAACTTGTCTATCTAAAATGAATTCAAAATCAAACTCCTTCATGATAAGGATAAAGCCAAGTCTTCCAATCAAATTTCAACTTTTCAAGTGATCAGCCTTATCCACTTCATCAATCTCTTCACTTTATCCAAAATTTGTCATTATCATCAATAAAGTCCCAATTTGATGCAATATCTACTTTTTATCTCCTAAAATAAAACAAACATTAATTTTAACATTTAAGCACAAAAATAAATTCAAAATAAAAGAGATAATATCAAATAATTAGTCAAGATGAGATCTTATCAAATTCCTCTAAACCGGACTCATGCTTGTCCTCAAGCATACATCAATTCAATACATTAATCATCTTTATAACAACCTCTCATCTCTTTTCATGTTTTCCAAAAATATCCAAAAGCTAATTCACATTTAATTGTTAAGATAAAATAACAATCGAGAGAGTAAGCACTTATAGGACACATTGTTAAAACATAGCATCTCATCAATTCCATCAAAATCAAATGAACAAGACTTGACACCCTCACCAGGATTTCACTATATACACTCAAAAATAAAGCACAAAATAGAGGACTCCCCTGAATTGTGAGTACCTAAAAATTATCCACACGCTTCCTTTTTAATACCGATTTCAGAACTTGCCGTAGATTAAGAGTGTGAATTAGCATTCTTCCGTGATTTTCCTTTTTCTTTAGAATGCCCCATGATACTAAACAAGATAAATGAAAACTACTTGGAAAAAAGATTAAAAACAACGTAATAATAATTAAAATTGAACTACAAGAAAATAAAAAGAATTTAATTAAAACTTTTTTAAAAAAAAAGTGGGGGCGTGAAGGTGCTTTTGTGGTGGAGCTTTGGGCTACTGTGAGGGAGGATGACTACTTATGGTTGGAATTTTTCTTTTAATTTCTTGCAAAGACAAACAAGCAAATTATGTTTTTCAGATTTTCTTTTAAAAAGTAAAAACTCTTTAAGTAAATAAAGAAAGTAAATAATTAAATGAGAAAAAACTTTTTTTTTAGACCAATAAATCACATAAGGTGAGATCTTGCTTTATAAGATTTGGTAATCTGGAATTCCAGAATACTAAATTACATAAGGCGAGATCTCGCTTTATGAGATTTAGTAGTCTGGAATTTTAAGGTCTTCACTTCAAAACACTAGATTATATAAGGCGAGGTCTTGCCTTATGAGAATTAGTAGTCTGGAATTTTAAGACCTCTTTTTTTCCTTTAGGCCGATAAATTTATTTTTCAAAAGCAATCAAATGCAAGTTATATATAACTAAAATAAAATAAAAAATATATTTTGGGTTACCTCCCGGAAAGAGCAATTATTTAACGTTGTTATGCTCAACATGGCCTTTTCTTCCCAAACTACTATATAATTGCAGTTTTGTACTCCTTAAGTAGTGCTACTAGCCCTTCCTTTTGCTCTTTAGTGAACATTTTTGAAATGATTGTGGGTAAGGACTTTCCATCACCTAAATAGACATACTTTAGGTGATCAGGTAACATCTTTAATTATATCTTCGAAGCTTGCAAAACAGAAGATAAGAATTTCTTATGAGTTATAGTAAGTTCATCAATTAAAGTTTCTGAATCTATTAGCATTGTTGACAATAATTTTACAACTTCACAAGTTTCATCAATTTGCTTGTTCACTTCCGATTCAGCCTTACACTCTAACTTATCTTTAACACTCTCTTCTTTAAACATATCCTGCATAAATGAATCCACAATATCCATATGATAAATAGATTGAAAATCATTCGAGTACTTCATTGCTTCATATATGTTGAACTTTACAATTTATCCATCAAACTCTACAGAAAAAGTATCCTCGTGCACATCAATTATCGTCTTAGCCTTCTTCATAAATGGCCTACCCAATAAAATCAAAGCTCAATTTTTAACACTATCTCCATCTATTTTAAGATGTAAAAATCCACTGGAAATACCAAACCATTAACTTGGATTAAAACATCCTCAATAACTCCAATAGGATGCACATATGAATGATCAACTAGTTGGATAATCATATTACTTGCAAAGAATTTAGATTTAAAGCTTGATAAATTGAGTATGGCATGACATTAATAGATGTACCTAAATCTAGCATGGCACCCTCAATTTTTCTATAACCAATAACACACGGAAGTGTAAACATACCTGGATCTTTACATTTTTCAGTAATTTTCTATTTATCACAACTGATACATTCTTACCTAAAATTATTGTCTCCTTGTCCTTCAGTTTTCTTTTATTTGTACAACTACTTTAAGAATTTTGCATATTTCGAAACTTGCTTGATGACTTCCAAAAGTGATATATTGATTTCCACCTTTTCAAAAGTTTCTAAGATCTCTCTTTCATATTCATCATCTTTTGGTTTAGCCAACCTGTTAGGAAAAGGAGGTAAACATGCATTAATTGATATTGATGAAGAAGAATTATTTTTTTACCTTTGTTGATTTTTAAGTTGGAAGTTCTTCCTTCTTTACTCCATCATTGTTCTTTTCTACCTCCATTGGTAAAGAACTTTCAGATTGAATTTCCTTACCACTTCTCAAAATCATTACACTCACGTTCTCTTTAGGATTCACCACCGTTTGGGAAGGCAATTTCCTCGATGCTTGCGCCTTCAATTTACTTACTGAGATGGCTAATTGAGTTATCTGGTTTCCTAAGTTTTGAAGGCTTATGTTGGACCCCGAACTTTTCTTGGAGATTTGATTTATTTAAATGGAATTAAATGAAGAAATATGGTATAATTTCTAGAAATAAATGAAAAATATGAATGAATCTATGAGCGTTGATGAAATGAAAGACATTAGGTTTTCCTTGAGT
>JAOTAX010161156.1:0-14237 GCA_025629825.1 Erythroxylum guanchezii
AACTAACCCAATACATGAAATTGATGGTAGAAACACTAAACCCATCTATTTCTTAAGCTTTTCTAACCATAACCCATTCAAAAGCTAAATCTTGAAATTATGACTTACCTTGAATCTTTACCCACTCAAGGGGTTTCTAGGCTTAAATGGTAGCTTTGATCCTCCTCTATCTTTTTCCTTCTTGAGATTTCACCAAAAACCTCATTGAACTCTTAGAAAATCAAAGCCCTAAGCAACTCTTCTTTTTCCCCCTTTCTTCTCTCCTTTCACGACAACTTCTCTCCTCTCTCCCTCTAATTTTCATCCAATCCTCCCTTCCTAAGCAAGTCTCTTCTTTTTCTTGCTTTTATACTCTTCTTAAAGTCAAAAGTCCCTTATACCCTTAATGAAATGTCTTAAAATTAAAAGACTTAAGTGATATGCCCATTTTAACCTTCATGCAACTTATCACTAATAACACATTTATTTCCCACCTAAAACCACCTAACCTTATTAATGCCACCATACTAATTAATGTCAACTTAATTCAATCTATCAAGGCCTCAAAACCAATCTAATCATGCTTAATAAATAAATAAAAATTCAGGGGCCAACAAATGATATCCCATCTCATTAATTCTATGACTGGGGAAAGTTTAAATACTAACATAATTACACATGATAGGAATCTCATTATCATGATCTCATCATGATTTCCTCTATGCTATGTTTTGTATCAAGGACTTCATTAAATCAATGTAAGATCAACATTAAATCCATAAATGTATGAACATCAAACTAATGACAAATGCCTTTATTAGTCATAAAATGATTTATATAATAAGTGCTAAAGGTGATTGCCTTTAGAGCACTTCTCTAACAAACTACCACTTGCACTAAAGCTAATTGCCTTAATATCTAATACCATAGGCATGTACATATGACATAAAACTCTTTTGGGAAGTAGGCTTAGTCAACAGATCAATTATATTCTGATCGGTAGGAACTCTCTCTACCTTGACATCATTTCTACTAATGATCTCTGTAATCAAATGGTAGCGCCTGAGTACATGTTTGGACTTCTAATAAGACCTGAGTTCCTTTGCTACGCTATAGCCCCATTGTTGTCAAAATACAACTGCACTGGGTCAGCAATACTCAGAACTAAACCAAGTTCCATGATGAACTTCTTGATCCAAACCGCTTCCTTTTCCACTTCTGAAGTTGCAATGTACTCCACCTCTGTCATCGAATCAACAGTCGTCTCTTGTTTGGAACTCTTACAGCTGACTGCACCACCATTCGGCGTGAATGCATATCAAGACTGGGATCTGGAGTCATCCCTATCAAATTGGAAGCTAGCATCAGTATACCCGCTTACCACAAGATCACCTTCTCCATATACCAAGAATACATCTTTAGTTCTTCTCAAGTACTTAAGGATATTCTTAATAGCCACCCAATGACCCTCACCAGGGTCCGACTGGTATCTGCTCGTAATACTTAGAGCATACGATACAATGGGTCTAGTATATAACATAGCGTACATGATTAATCCTATAGCCGAAGCATAAGGAATCAAACTCATGCGAGTCCTCTCATCTTGTGTCTTTAGACACATAGATTTAGAGGGTGTAATCCCATGTACCATGTGAAGATAACTTCTCTTGGATTACTCCATGCTAAACCTCTTTAGTAGCTTATTTATGTATATAGACTAAGAAAAACCAAGCAACCTCTTAGATCTATCTCTATAGATCCTTATCCTCAAAATATAAGTTGCTTCTCTAAGATCTTTCATAGAGAAGTTCTTAGCTAACCAAACTTTTACTGATTGCAAAGCTGAGAAATCGTTTCCTATTAGCAATATTTCATCTATATACAGTACAAGGAACACAATTGCACTCCCACTAACTTCCTTATACATACACGACTCATCTAGATTTTATGAGAAACCAAACTCTTTGATTGTCTCATCAAATCGGATATTCCCACTCCTGGATGCTTGCTTCATTCCATAAATGGATTTATGAAGCTTGCATACCTTTTCTCCGTTCATGGATATAAAACCATCAGGTTTTGTCATATACACATCCTCGGTTAGGTTTCCATTAAAGAAAGTCGTCTTCACATCCATTTGTCATATCTCATAATCATAATGAGTGGCAATGGCTAGGAGTATCCAAATGGATTTAAGTATAGTTACTGGGCTAAACATTTCGTCATAGTCAACACCTTGCCTTTGATGATAACCTTTAGCTGCAGCCTAGCTTCATGGGTAACTACATTATCATCCATGTTAGTTTTCTTCTTGAAAACTCATTTGCACCCTATGGGTTTTAGCCTTTCCGGTGGGTTAACCAAAGTATATACTTTGTTTTCATACATAGAATTCATTTTAGATTTCATAACTTGAAGCCATTTGTCAGATTATGAACTCTTCATAACCTCCTCATAAATAGTAGGCTCATCATCTTCTATGAACAATACGTTATTAAGTTCACTTATGAGAAATCCGTGTCTCTCAGGAACATGACGTACCCTACCTTACCTACAAACTTCTTGTGTGTCAGAAGGTTGAACTATTATTTCATCTTCATAAACAATAGCCTCGAATCCAGACAATTGATCTGCGTCTATTTGAGCATCTTGAACTTCGACAAGTTCAATTTTTCTCTCACTATCTTATCTTAGAAGAAACTCTTTCTCTAAAAAGACAACATGTTTGAAAACAAACACCTTTTATTCTGAAACATGATAAAACTGATATTCTATGGTTTCCTTAGGATGTCCTACAAACAGACACATGTCAAATTTAGTTTCAAGCTTATCTGACTGAATCCAATTCACATAAGCAGGATAACCTCAAACTTTCATATGAGAAAGATAGGGTTTATTGTTAGTCCATATCACATATAGAGTAACATCAACTGAATTGGATGGGACTCTATTTAATACATAAATAGAAGTTTCGAGTGCATAACCCCAAAAGGATTTTCTTAAATTCGCTAAACCCATCATAGACCTCACTATGTATAACAAGGTTCGATTTCTCCTCTCAACCACACCATTGTGTTATGGTGTGTAAGGTGGAGTCCATTGGGATAAGATTCCATTATCCCTGAGATAATCCAAAAACTCTTGGCTTAAGTATTCACCACCTTGATCTGATCAAAGTGATTTAATACTTCTCCCAAGTTGTTTCTCAACTTCATTTCTAAATTCTTTGAACCTTTCAAAGGCTTAAAACTTGTATCTCATAAGATACACATACCCATATCGAGAATGATCATCGATAAAGGTAATGAAGTATACGAAACCACCTTTAGCATGTATGGACATCAAACCACATATATCAGTATGTATTAGGTACCCTTTCCCTTAAAGGGTAACTTAGTCATCTTGCCTAATAAGCAAGATTTGCATGTGTCATATGATTCATAATCAAATGACCCTAAACTACCGCACTTATGTAGTTTAGACATACGTCTCTCACTTATATGGCCAAGGTGACAATGCCATATGTAAGACAATTTCACATTATCTCATTTTATTCTTTTGTTATTATTAATATTTAGAATCGGATTAGACATATCCAATATGTATATACCATTGCATAATGTAGCCAAAGCATATAACATTCCATTCAAATAAATAAGACAACCATTGTTGCTAAAATTTAAATGGAATCCAACTTTATTAAGACTAGAAATAGACATTACATTTTTCATCAAAGTAGGTACATAAAAAAATTTGTCCAATTCTAGTACAAGTCCACTAAGGAGCGTCAATATATATGTGCCTACAGCTAATGCAGCAACTCTTGCTCCATTGCCCACTCGCAGATCTGACTCTCCCTGGGTAAGTTGTCTACTATTCCTGAGGCCTTTCATGTCAGTACAAATGTGTGAGCCACAACCGATATCTAATACCCATATGTTGTTATCAGAAACAGTATGAATATCAATAGCATAAATACCTGAAGTAAATGGGGCATCAGATGCCTTCTTCTGCTTTAAGGACTCCAGATAGGCCTTATAGTTGCTAGTTCCTTTCGAGGCAGTCTTCTTTGCTTTTTTGACACTTCCCTTAGGCCCTGCGGACTTCTTCTTCTTTTGGCTCTTTTTCTTCGAAACCAAAAGAGTTCACCAGCATCATAACCTTGTCCTTACAGATAGATGGCTCAACTGCCTTGAGCATGTTGACCATCTCAAGAATTATGCTGGATATATTATTCATCTGATAGTTAAGCACAAATTGTGAGTAACTATTGGTTAAACCCATCAAAATTAAGTCAATAATTAATTTATGATCCAAAAGAAAACCCAAAGAGGCCAACCACTCGATGTAGCCATTCATGTTCAGTGCGTATTGCACAGGAGATGTCCCCTTAACCATCTTGGAGCAGAAAAGCAATCGCGAAGTCTCGAACCTTTTGGACCTTGCTTGCTCATCAAAGAGCTCTATATTTACTGAAGATGACCCCTCAACCATCTTGGAGCGGAAAAGCAATCGCAAATTCTTGAACCTTTTGGACCTTGCTTGCTCATCAAAGAGCTCCCTAAGATGATAGATTATGGTATAAGCATCCAAAGCCTCATGCTGCTTTTGCAGCTCCGGTGACATAATGGCTAGCATAATATGACTATCCATCTCGTTGTCATTGAGATGCTTCCTATATGCCCTCCGATCATCATCAGAAGCATCAGCAGCAGGTGGATCAAAAAGTGGTTCTTCCAAGACATAACCAAGCTTCTCAAACTTGAGAACTATTCTCAAGTTCTTGAGTCAGTCAAGGAAGTTTGGTCCAATTAACTTGTTAGCTTCCATCAATGATCTTAGATTCACACTAGTACTCATGGTGTTAACTCGGGCAATAGCAACCTATCATCAAATAGAGAAAAATCATAATGTACTTAAATGCATGTCTATAAGGACTTTAATAACACGCATTATGGCTCCCATTATTTTCACAAATTCATAACCCTCAATATAAATCTGAGAGAACTCATAGAGAAATTCTCCTAGTGGGTCGATATCTAATATCCCTAAGAATGACCTTGGGCTTGCCTAACAAGCCACCTTAGTTCAACCGGTAGGTATCGATCATACCAATTGTATCTCCAATGCAACTATCGAATTTAGTGCTATCAATTGTTGATATGTGCACACTCATTGGGCTATCAACTCTTGACACGTGTACATCTAATGTACGCTACCCAACTTCATCTCTGTCCACGTTAATCTTGGGTTTGTCCAACAAACTAACGCTTCTAGTTAAAATAGACCCATTAATTTGGAAATCTTATTTCCATGGTTCGAACATATCCGTATAGAGCAGGCTTGGGCTTGCCCAACAACCCCAACTTTAAAAGGACTCTGGTTCTCACCACATTAAAGGAAGGCATTAGTTTTAATATTCTAAGTGAGGGTTTTGACTAAGGTCTCATCTAACTTAGATGGTTTTATACATATAGCTCATATATATATATATATATGGACTACCCAATCAAATTAGGCCTAAGCCTATAACCATCGATTATGCAAGCCCACACATTCTCCTAACCATGCATTCTCTAATGTAAACACATCATTTTGGCTATGACATCTTATGGATCCTAACACGAAAGCCTAATCTAACACTTAGATCTAAGCCTAATCCAACACTTAGATTTACTATCTTCCTTTTACTAACTTGGCTAAAATTGTTGGGCCCCGTTCCCGAAGCCCAAGATATTGGATCTCATTCCCCGAGCCCAACTATCCAGAGTCAAAAAGCGTGAGCAGGTTTCCTTGTGGGGTTATTTCAACGAACCCTCACTTACTTTTAATCAATCTTTTTGAATTCAAGACAAAAAGCTATCAATTTTTGTGGAAAGGTAGAAAAACGTGTTAGGAATCCAATGCTTCAAAAATCACTTAATTTAGAGGTCGGACTAAGAAGTTATGGCCAAAAGAATCCAACATATTTATGTCCTTACTCATATTGTACCTGCCTTGGCGCAATTGCCATAACTTTTTCTACAGATGTCTGATTGATGTCATGTCTTAACAGTTTGAAAGAGAACTTCGAGACCTACAACTTTTATGAAGAACTCAAAGCGAGATTCTACCTCAGTCAAAATCGCAATTTACTGTAGCTATCCCGTAAATGTTCGTTTAACGGACATAGACTGGCTTGGGAGCCATTATTCACCCGAGAATGTCCGTTTAACGGATATTGGTGAGGCTGGGTGCCCTTTTTCACCTAAGAAAATCTGTTTAATAGATATAATGTCCGTCTAACGGACATTGGTGACCCAAAACTCCTTCTAAAGCCTCTCCAAAGGTTCCTGCATCCATTCTAACACCATATTCACACATAATCTTGCCAAATTCAACCCTTCTAGTGTAATAACACTCCTCAAACCTTCAATTACCAATTTAAATGCATTAAAGTCCCAAACCTCAACTCAAATAACTCATAGCATACACAACATCTCATCATTTACCATAGCTGTCATGATCATACCTCCTATGCAGCATCATCATTTATAATGCTCATATCTCTCAACTCTGATACCTAAAATTTACATACTTTATACCGTTGGAAAGTTAAGAGGATAAACTACAACATTCAAGAAGACTACTTTGTCTAATATAGCCTAAATTAACCCAGTTTTCTCCCCTGAAGTCAGTACATAATTTCACTCCTATGAAAACTTGAAATATGAATTGTACACTACAAGATAAAATAAGCACATACACAAGGAAAATTCTTCAGTCCTCAATTCATTTCTCGATCAAATGAAGTTCATACATAGCTTTCATACATAGCTTTAATTACATATCAACATATACATCAAACTTAATATAAAATACAAAAGATGCTCATGTTTGATATGCTTATAAAGCTATCTAAAAGTCTATCCACTAACTTATTAAAAAATCTAACGCTCTCAGAATTTGTCCCAATTCCTTGGAAAGATCACTCATCTTCTCGATCTGCACCTGAGGAGTGGGAAAAATATTGGGTTGAGATACACAACTCAGTGACTAATATATTTATAGCCATTGGCAATGAACCATATAATCAAACATATATGCATTTATTCATATAAGCATATTCATCTTATCTTAATCCATTAGTGTAAGTTCAACATTCACAACTCATAATTCAATTCATCATCACATTAAACATATTTGATGAAGTTCATCATTTAAGCATAAAACAAAATTTGCATCATAACTAAACATGTCAAAATGCAAATGTACAACCATATGGCTCGAAGGTTCCGTGGAACAAAACGGAGAAACCGAAGTTTACACCGTGAATGAAATGAGTCCACTTTTCGAATCTTATAGGCCTCAAGCGAGCAGCCTGGAGAAGGCTTTATGTCGACGTGCACGTGACTACGAAACGGTTCCTCTCTCGTCCAAACACAATCAAATCTCATGCTTAATTCAATCATTCGCAATCTCATATTCTCATGCTTTTTCTTTATACAAAATGCCATGACGCAATTCAATAGCATAACATGATCATACATATAAGTCAATTGTTTTATCACAATGTCATACATCATAACGCAATTTTCACATCACAACATTTCAAGCAAGTCATTTTAACACACAACACACATATAAAGCATTTTTTCCCATTACATAATAACTATAAATAAATTACCCACCTTATAATTCTTGAAAATCCAAACTCAATTTGTGCCCTTCCTCTTGCTCTTGGGTAGGTTGTTCTTGATTTCCTAACATAACCAAAATTCTCATTCAATTCGAATTCAAATGGAAATCTCCCAAATTTCCATAATCACAACAAAATGGAATTAACACAAATCAAGTTCAAACTTAACCTACCCATAGGTCATCTAGGTTAGAAAATCTAAAACCTAGCTTAAAAACCCAAAAACCAAATGGGTCTCTCAATCATCCTCTTCCTCTAAGCATTCCCAATACAAAACTCCTTTCTCTCTCTAAAACTTTTTCATTCAGAACACAACAACCTATTTCTTTCTACTAAAGCAAGAAGATGATGAACTTACCTCAAGAAGTTTGATTCCTTCTTCTTCCCATGATTTTTCCTTCCTTTCTCTTCTTTCCCCACAATTTTTCTCTCTTCTCTTCTTCTTTCACGTTTTTTCTTTCCCTCTTCGGCTGCTCATGAATTCTCTTCTCTCTTCTTCTAATTTTAGGACACAATATTACTCCTTTTCTTCCAATTATGCCCCTCCTTAGTCTTGTTCTCCAAATTTTGCCCTTCTTTTGTATTTTATGGCTCTACTCCTTTAATCTACTTAGCACCACATAATACTAACTAAGTCCTAATCTTTCCATCAAATTTTTAATCTTTATCCATGCCTACTAAATAAATGACTCAATACTAAAAATAAATAATTAAACAAATAAACAAGCATGAATAAATCATTAAAAAATTAATAAGAAATTTAGAAAAGAAATCAGGATCCAACAAAAATTACTATTGTTATTTCGATTGGAATTAATATTAATCTCAATAACATGAATTCCTAATTCTAGAAATTAATTCATAATTAATTTACATTAAAATAATTATTTGATGTCCAAAATTAAACAACTTTAATTTTATCATACATGCCAATTTTTCTAGTCTTATTAGAAAATCTATTGGTCTACTAAAATCAATTCAAAATTAATTTATATCATTTCCCAAAATTTTCAAAATATCAAATCATCATTCCAAGCATCTCTAGGTCATTTCATGATGATCAAAGCAATTTAGGAATCACCCAAAAATTATCCTGATAACCGAAACACTGATATGACACTAAAAATGACAAATATGACTTATAAAATTTTCCAGAAATCAAATTTCGAGCAAAATCATTTAGGCATGCATGAAACATCAAATTAACACATTTTTATCACTTAAAATTTTTTTAAGGTTTTGGAACCGAAAATATAAATATACAAAAACATCAAACAAAACAGATCCTACAATTTCTAGAAAACTGTCCAGATCTAGAAAATTGTTTAATAAAATTATTAAAAAAATTTTAATAATTCTAGAAAAATTAAAGAGGCATAAAAACATCCCAAATATGTTCATGTAATTTTTCCATAATCAAATTTCACAAAAATCATCTGTAACCTCATCAGTTTATCCAATAGACATCACATGCCTAGCAAAAAGACAAATTCCATACATTTTCTTGTAAAATTGAAATTAAATATTTTTAACCACATTAAAAATATTTTCAATCACACTAAATCATTCACATTCATCTTATGAACAGATTGGTGAATGAAAATCATGAAAACCATTTTTTTATAATTAATTTCGATCAAAACATTACAGGACACTAAGCTGTCACAACCATGAAAATAGTTTTAACATGTCATGTATTCTACATCTAACAAGGCACAAGATGGCTCTGATACCACTATTAGGTTCCAATAATGCATCTCATACATAATATATATCAAATATATGCAGCGGAAATGAAACGAAACCTCAAAAACCAGATCTACTCATGCTTATAGATATAGAAAAACAAAAACATGAAATGTAAGATGTTTACATACCTTTCTGACGATCTCCTTCGTTCTTTAATCTTCTCCGCGTTGGGTTGTCGTAAACCACAACGATCAACGCAAACCGTCTCTAATAAAAGTCCACACAAAGATAGAAGGATGAAACTGTTAAGTCAAGAGGACTTCCCTTCTATTAATTTTGATGACAATCAATTAATAATAATCTTAGAAATGTATGAACTGTTTTGACAAGTTTGTTAAGTGTTCAGATACTTAGTTGGAGTTAGTTACAGGAGTCAACTAATAACGGTTTCTAGAAGATTCAAGAAGTAGTTTCTCAAGAAGACAGTTGGATACTTAGGCTATAAATACTAGTTCTAGTCGAAGACTACATAACGTGTTTTTACAAGAGAGAAAATTTGATTGTACAATACTTAGAGAAAATGTGTATTCAAAGTGCGAAAGAAGAGAGTGAATACACCTGTAACGTGAAGCTCAAAAATATCTTTTCTAGAGAGAGAAAGAAAGGCTAGAGTCTAGAGAGGCTAAGATAGCAGATAAATAATACTTTGTGAGAGAGACCTGAAGAGGCTCTGCAAGTGTAGAAAGAATACTTGTAAAGTTAAAGAGTATAATGAAATCTCAGATAAATTTTGAGGACTGGACGTAGCCCAAGGTTTTGGATGAACCAGTATAAAATCACAACATCTATTCTCTAACCTTTATCTTTAATTTTCTTATTGTTAGACGAGTAGATAATATTACTTGCGATTGCATTACTTATCAACTTTAGTAAAGAGTTTTTGTGATCATCTGAATTTTGTAAAGAAATTCAAGGAATCTCAAAAGATTAATATTTTGAAAAGATTACACAATTCAACCCCCTTCTTATGTTTTCTACATATTATACATGATTTCTATATTAACAAGTGATTTACTTCAGTTGGTAACAAAGCAAGGTTTCCAAGAACGCCTTTACAAAGTGAGGACAAAGATCAATGGCTGAATCACACGTTTTTATAGCTGAAGATGCCTCAATCACAAGACCTTTTACATTCAATGGTGAAGATTATCATTATTAGAAGGACATGATGCGGCTCTTTATAGAATCCACTCATATTGATCTTTGGGATATCATCAAGAATGGTCCATATACACCAACAGACGACAAAGGCAATAGCATCTCTCATGACAGATGGTTAGCTGATCAGAAAGCTCGATTTCAGTTAAACTCAAAGGCCAAGTTCTTTCTAGTTGTGTTCTAAGCAGAAGTGAATATGATAAGGTTCATGGATGCGAATCTACAAAGGAAATGTGGGACACATTAGCCATTGCACATGAAGGCACAAATCAAGTGAAAGAGTCCAAGATCAGTATTCTTGTTCATCAGTATCAGCTATTCAAAATGAAAGATGAGGAGACCATTGATCAGATGTTTGGACGATTTTAAACTATCGTTAATGGACTTAAAGTTGTTGGGAGAATCTATAATAATCAAGATCGTGTAAGAAAGATTCTCAGAAGTCTTCCTAAAAGATGGAGACTCAAAGTTACAGTAATACAAGAGGCCAAATACTTAGGTAATATGAAGCTAGATGAATTGCTTGGTTTATTGAAGATACATGAAGTAGAGCTTAATGCAGAAGATAAACCTAGAAGAGATAAATCTATCGCATTAAAGGCTAGTCAGAAGAATCAAAAGAACCAAAAAAATATAAGCACATCTTCAAAAGCATTAAAGATTGAAGTAATCAAGAATGATGATGCTAGTGAATCTGATCAAGATTCAAGTGAAGATGATGATGAACTATCCTTCATTTCAAGAAAGATTAGGAGGATGTGGAGAAAGAAAATGTTTCCTAAAGAGAATGAAGATGATCTTACAAAAGAGCAGACTCAAGTAGCTGTGAAGAATATAGATGACGCATGTAATGCAGCTCAACCTAGAGGTATCTATGTTTCACATCACATTTCAAAAACATCTGGAAGTCAATTTGGAGTTTCCACCATATATGCAAACTTCAAGGTAATTGGTAACGTGACAGAAGGACAGTACAGAAGTATCACGGTTGAAGGTATCAAGTTCAATTTAGAAACCCTTGTATATTTACTTATGCATTTCAGACCTTTAGGTTTCATACCTTCAGTCAAAGAAATGTTACGCCTTCTTGGGCAACCAATTCCTAAACTACCTAGACCTGATGATCTTGATCTCCCAGAAGGAAAACAAACCTTCAGACTACCCACAATCAAAATCATAGAGTTAGACGTTTTACTTTCAGAACCATCTGTTGTTGAAAACCTTCATCTACTTAGTGAAATACAACAAGATCTTGCTATTAATACGGAGTTCTTAAAGCATTTCATAAATTGTACGGAAGTAAGTCACAAATAACAGGAAGTTCAAGAAGCCTTGGAAAAAGAAATTGAGGAAATTCATACTAAGGTTGATGAACTAGTTGACTCAATGGGTGATCTTCATGAGGAAGTAGCATTTCTATGGGTTACTATTGAACAAGACCTCAAGACGATCTGCACTGACATGCAACATATGTTTTCTGAAATTCTGAAGCATCTACGAGCTATCTTTTTTATTAATAACAAATAGGGGGAGAAAAAAAGAAAAAAATAAAAAAGAGAAGATAGAAAGAAGCATTAGGGAGATAAAAAGAACAAGAAGAGAAGATAGAAAGCGTTGTACATATCTTATGCATCTCTTATGTTTTTGCTTTGTTTATTATTCGTCTGAATACTATTCATCTATTCATCTGAACATCATTTTATTTTCTAACATTATAATTATTTGTTATCATCAAAAAGGAGGAGATTGTTAAGTCAAGAGGACTTCACTTCTATTAATTTTGATGACAATCAAATAATAATAATCTTAGAAATATATGAACTATTTTGACAAGTTTGTTAAATGTGCAGAAAAATGTAAGTAACACTTAGTCAAATCCAAAAGATGCACGATCAACAACAGACGATATATCTACAACAGACGATACGTCAACAACAGAAGATATATCTACAACAGACGATACGTCAACACCAGACGAAGCGCAACAACAGACAAAGTGCTACACAAGACGATACGTTAGCAACAGGCAAAGCGCTATACCAGACAAAGCGCAATACTAGACGAAACGTAATACCAGACGAACCACAATATAAGAAAAAACGTGATAACAAAAGAAGTATTATTCCAGACGATGCATAATATAACACGAAACGTGATAATAGAAGAAGTATTATTCAAGAAGCAGTTTCTCAAGAAGACAGTTGGAGACTTAGGCTATAAATACTAGTTCTAGTCGAAGACTAAATAACGTGTTTTTACAAGAGAGAAAATTTGATTGTGCAATACTTAGAGAAAATCTATATTCAAAGTGCGAAAGAAGAGAGCAAATACACCTATAACGTGAAGCTCAAAAATATCTTTGCTAGAGAGAGAAAGAAAGGCTAGAGCTTGGAGAGGCTAAGATAGCAGATAAAGAATACTTTGTGAGAGGGACCTGAAGAGGCTCTGCAAGTGTAGAAAGAATGCTTGTAAAGTTGAAGAGAATAGTGAAATCTCAGACAAACTCTGAGGACTAGGCGTAGCCCAAGGTTTGGAGTGAACTAGTATAAAATCGCAACGTCTATTCTCTAACATTTATCTTTTAATTTTCTTGTTGTTAGACGAGTAGATAATATTACTTGCGATTGCATTACTTATCAACTTTAGTAAAGTGTTTTTGTGATCATCTAAATTTTGTAAAGAAATTCAAGAATCTCAAAAGATTAATATTTTTTAAAAGATTACACAGTTCAACCCCCTTCTTATGTTTTCTACATATTATACGTGATTTCTATATTAACAAGTGATTTACTTCAGAAACCTCACTAGGAGATGGCTAGAATTCTTTCTTTGTGCTAGCAAAGATAAGAACTCTTGAGAGAGTTAGAGAGAAAAAGTGTGTCTTTTTCTTGTGTCTTAAACAAGATGCACGAAAATTATCTCAATTTTTTGCACCATTTAGTCTTCCATAACCCTCATCACTAATGGAAAGTTATGGGAAGTTAATGGTCATGAATAGCATTCATTAATGAAATTTATGGGAAGTTAATGATCATGAATAGCATGCATTAATGGAAGTTATGGGAAGTTAGTGACCATGAATAACATGCATTAATGGAAGCCAACAACACTTGTTTCTAATCCATTCCATGCAATGTTTTCTACCATAATCACATTGCGATACAATCCCGTAATACGCTCTTATATCTTGAATCACCATTCAAGACCATTTTACTCATCCTTCAAATCTCCTATGTTTGTCGGATCCTTACTGCTACCTGATCTATTTGGCATTCCAAGTTTGGGAAGCTCGATTTCACTTCTTGTTGAAATTGTAGAGTGTTATTAGTAATGGACTTAATCAAATCTTCCAAAGATGTACCTAAATCCAAGTAAAAAGCTTGTGGTCTTAGTTGGAATTGTTACGATCCTTGTGGTCGATTTGGAAAGTAGTTATGCTGCCTATTCCCTCCGTAATTAAAGTTGGGATGATCCCTCCAACCTGGGTTATATGTCTAGGAGTACAGGTTGTACTAGTTAGGAAAATTATCTCCTGTAATATTTGTAAACGATCTAGAAGGGGGGGTTGAATAGATCTTGTAATCTTTTCCGAAAAACTCTACAAATAATCAGAAGTTAATTCACACAAAACCAATTTAATTTAAAAACAAATGTAAAGAGTAGAGAAGAAGGG
>JAOTAX010161175.1:1182-14235 GCA_025629825.1 Erythroxylum guanchezii
TTAAGAAAGAATGGCATCCTGATCGTGGACTGCATTCAATTGTAATTAGGGATTTAGGTTTGAGAGAACGAAGACGTGAGAGAGAGAGTGAGTAAAAAAAAATTAGAGATTTAGCATTGAGAGAATGATTGCCTATATAATTCTCTCAAAAATGAAGCTAGGTCGTTTAAATAATCAAACTCAGACCAACTAATTTTTCTTACATGTTTGATTAACGAAGGCTCATTAACACGTAGCAGTGCCAAGTCAGTAAAGATAAAGATGAAACTAATCTCAGGTTAGAATTGAAACAAATTGAAAGTTTGAATATTTTATTGCTATTTTTTAAAGTTCAGACTATAATTGAAAATTTGAAAAAACTTTGAACCTTTTTTTTTGTAATTAACCCCTTGACATAATAAAGATATGTTTTATAAAATCTTGTGGTCAGGATCCAATTCCTTATAGTGATGAAATTAAGCAACATCAGAAAATGTTACTGTAGATATTTGTAATTAGTGTTTGGATTAAAGGAAAAATTTCTATTTTTAAATAATATTCATTAAAGAAATACAAAAAACCCACAAGAGATTTCACAACTATTTTAAGTCAAATGAAACTATTTATGTCCATACTGATTTGTAGTTAATAAGAGATTTCTATCTCAAGATTTCCTTCTTAAATGATGAGAAATCCATAAGTTTGGTGTTTTCTTATAATTTTCTTTTCCCAGAAAACAAACCCATTTATGCACTTCAAATTCAATACGTACACGTCTTAGATGATGACAGGATTCTGAATCAAGCTACACCACCAAATTAAATTCACCAAGCACAGGAATGTTCATCAAATAAAAAACCAAATTGACTGATAAAAAAGTTCATTCAACTATGTTAAATATTTTCTTAGAAAATTCAGGGTAGATTCTTTAAAAAACAGGGCATCTTTCAGAAATTTCTGTTCTATAACCTCTTTACATATTCTTTTACCATTCACAAAACTAAGCCTGATAGTTCCTGTAAAGCGTTAGATTAAATAGTAATTCTTGTCGATTAGATCTTTGTTACTGCGATAATTCTTGTTTCATTTCTATATTTAACTTTTTTTCTTTTCATTTGTCAGGATTTCATAATTCATTATAATAAGCGAATTGTTAATCCTCATCAGGATTTCTGAAATCCTGCTAAAAACCAAAAAATGGAATTTGTGTCATAACCGTACGTACTAGAGAGTTCAAGGGCAAGTTGAAAAGATTCGGAAGAAGATAAGTCGAGAAAGAGTATCAAAAGAGACGAAGAATGAATTGCATTATATATATATATATATATATATATATATGGTAAGTTGGTATGTAATGTACCTCCAAGTTCACATGTACCTTGCTTGGATTGCATGTGAGTCTTCTTTATATACCAGGCACGAGGTGTTCCTCTGACCTGCCAGTGTTTCTCTTGTGAACCCATTTCTCCTGTTACAAGAACAGTCATTTGTTTTGCAGTAACCAAATATAGAAATCCAAAAGGAGCAAACTTGTGATAATTCTTTACTCCATTGGTGGATTAGATGGTGTTTCTTGGCAACAACAACCACTTCATGCAACAATCTCGTGTTTTGGGTTTCTTGGTTTTCAGTTTCCTTGCAGTTCCTTCCTTGGTTGTTCCTCATGGTACAATGTTCCTTATTGACAGTGTTTGGTCCTTTTTCTGTTCATGGGATTTTTCCTGAGGTCAGTTCTGATGAGTTGTTTGATCATTCCAGGGCCTGCATATGACCACACAGCTTACACTGAGGTAATTTCAGTTCTGAATGTTGATAAGGATATTGATAAAATTCCAAGCTCAAGTCTTTTATTTCCAGGGCCATCTTGGTGTTGCAGAGTAATCCTGGAAAATTCCAACTATAAAATGCAGAGTTCATGGATTCTGATACTGTCATTTGGTTGAATTGCAGTGTAAAGCACAACCAGAAGAGCCGTTTTACAAGGGAGGGGTTCTTAAAGATCAAATTCCACATAAAATTGCCCTGTCTACATATTCTCATGGATTGATTTTATCACTGCACAATCTCAGTGAAGGCATTTACTCATTCTCCAGTTGAGTTCTCAATCTTGATCAGATTATCCTGCATCTCTTATTCCCTGAGAAACTAAGCTTACACTTCCATGGAATATCAATATTTACCTGTACTCCATCAATACCATTACAAGATTCATAAGAACTAACTCTAAATCCAAAATGTTCATCAGTCCCATTACATATCAGAAATGCTTCCTTCCTTTAACTGAATTTAGCCTAGTGAAACTTAGATTCAGATACTCCACACAAGATTGAATGGAAATGGCTTGTAACTAGTACTTTTTCTTGAGAATATTCTGAAAGTGTCGCATGCAAACTTGGTGCATAACAGCTTGGGTCAAGATAGATGGGGTAGAATCTACAATGGTGACTGCAAGCTTATCCACAGATGATAACACAATTGACTGTGTGGGGAATGTGTTGGCCAAACATGGATGCTGGTCATTTCTCAAGGGTGGGTTCATTCTTAATGCACCTTCAAAATCGTCAACAATAAACTTCAAGGTGAATCTGCAATCACCATCTTCTTATACTTGTCTAATGTTCCAAAATAGCATGAGTCTTGGCATGAAAAAGCCCAAAAGATATGACAACCTTAATTTTTCCCCCCTTTTTTCCATTGTAATGCTTATACAGAGTCCGGCGAGCAAGAACGTTGATGTAGCAGTTGCAAGTACTTCATTACAGCCATTTACCGAGAGGCAATGGAGAAAAAGCCAGCATCATATGATTGATAGAGTAAATTCTGTTAACACTTTATTTCCGAGATAGATGTTCACACCATAATGAAAGTTATGCAATAGTCTAAGGTATTTTGAAATTGTATATCTCTGTCTATAGTAATGTGCCCGAAGCCAGTCCAGAGTACTTAGCAGTTAGCAGCATTAAGTACAACAAAAGTTTCTTCAAAATTTGGAAATTTTTGTTGTGAAAAGGTTCTGTTTTTGCTTTAAATGACAAGTTGATCAGGCAGTAGCTTATGTTTTTTCAGGTAAGGAAACGGGCTGCGATGATTCATGTGACAGATAGCCATGGACAAGCTGTCAAAAATGCAAAAATTATAATAGAACAAATGTCAAAATCTTTTCCATTTGGATCAGCAATAGCAAGTACCATTCTTGGTAATCAGGCATACCAGGTAGCCTCAGACAATAGTAATACATCCTAAGCCTTACAAGGATGACAAAAATCTAATAAAGGGTGTCTTCTACTTGTTTCAGAAATGGTTTCTGGAACGATTCAATGCAGCTGTCTTCGAAAATGAGCTCAAATGGTATGCTACAGAGCCTGAACAAGGGAAGATCAATTACAGCATATCAGATAAAATGTTAGAATTTGTTCAAGCTAACAGAATAGTTGTTAGAGGGCACAACATATTCTGGGAAGACCCCAGATATAATCCAGGATGGGTGAAAAGTCTTACAGGGGCTGCCCTGAAATCAGCCGTGAACGCACGAATACAAAGCTTGATGAATAAGTACAAAGAACAGTTCATACACTGGGATGTTAGCAATGAAATGTTGCATTTTGATTTCTATGAGCAACGGCTCGGTCCTGACTCAACTCTTCAGTTCTACCTGACAGCACATAAATCAGATCCTTTAGCAACCTTATTATTGAATGAGTACAATGTGGTTGAGACTTGCAGTGATTCTAATTCCACTGCAGACACATATATTGCAAGGATCAAAGAACTTAAACACAAAGGAGTCTCAATGAATGGGATTGGGCTGGAGGGTCATTTTTCCAAGCCTAATCTTCCTCTTATGAGAGCGATATTGGACAAGTTGGCTACTCTCAGGCTTCCTATTTGGCTTACAGAAGTTGATATCAGCAACAAATTTGATCAGAAAACTCAGGTGCTTTGTCTGCACTATCTCTATCAAAGATATCACCTGACAAGAACGATTAACATTTATATCCATGTAGAAAAATTGTTCCTTACATTGTGTTATTATGCAGGCAACCTATCTTGATCAAGTACTAAGAGAAGGCTTCTCACATCCTGCAGTTGATGGGATAATGCTTTGGACAGCACTCCATCCATATGGGTGTTACCAAATGTGTCTTACGGACAACAATCTTAAGAACCTGCCTGCTGGTGATGTGGTTGACAAGCTCCTCAGAAGTTGGAGAACTGGAAACTTAACAGGTCAAAGTGATGATAAAGGTGCATATAGCTTTGTTGGTTTTTTAGGTGAATACAAAGTAAGTGTGCAATATGGGAACAGAACAGAAAATTCAACATTCTCCCTGTGTCCAGGTGATGAAACCAAATATGTTATAGTTCAAGTGTAGGAATAGGTATTAATGTTTGTGGATTACTACCATTAGAGTAGAGTATAAGAAGAGCTCTCAAGTGAAATTGGAATTTTGAGAAGATGTGACAGTAAAAGTTACTGTTTCTGCATCTTTCTTTGTTCCAATTCAGCCGGAGCTTTGATGCAATGGAATTGAATCTCATTGATACTTGTGTAAGCCCCATATTTCTGTTTCCCTTTTCTTAATCAAGAAACACTAAGCTTTTAATGAAAAATAGTGGATTAGAAGTTTCTTTTCTTTTTGACTGCTATTTCCCATTTATTCTCCTTTCCAGTTTTTACCTTCGGAATCATTAACAGAGCTTCAAGGAAAATATGTAATACCATCTTCTTGTACTTATCGAAGGATCCAACATACTATGAAATTTTGGCATGAACAACTCCAACGACATGATAACCTTAGCTTCCCCATCTTCTCTTCTTCCGTTGAAATGATCGTGCAAAGTATAGCAGGCAAGAACAATGGTATGGCACTTGCAAGTGTTTATGAAAGAAAGGGTAAAAGTTAAGCTACTCTTTTTAATTTGAACAAATTTTGGGTTCCAGGCTCGCAACACTGGACTTTGATTTAACAGCCCAAACTCAATCAGGCCTCCGATCGAACTTGAGCAGAGCTGAGCCCAACCCCACCAATGCTAGTCATTTTCATGCCAAAAGTTGCAGAAGTATGAAGTGGGGGATCCCACAACTTGACTTTATTCCCTCTTTTATGTTCAAGAAAGTAAAGATTGCCCCTCAACTTTGGTCCCAGCATTCAATTCTTTTGACAATCTACCAAACTCGATATGATTAAATAACACATTTGTCTTCAAAAGATTTCATCTTCCAGATCAACAACTAGAAAAAAAGCTGACCCAAAAACTTGCAAAACCAGTAAAGTATTCCAGCCTACAATCCCATTGATATGTTCACAATACCACAAATCTTCCTTTTTCCTGATACAAACTCCATTTGTTTCTTTACAGGTACCTAATTGAGCATCAATGAGAAGTGAAACTGAAACAAGAACTGAACTGCAAAATGCAAAATGCAAAATCAAGAAATTCTAATGATTCCCAGAATGGGGAAGAAAAAAACATCTTATGTATATAAACATTGCAAAATCCTGGAAGAGGTTGGTTTAGAATCTAGAGAAGAGAATCTGTCAGGTTTTCCTAACAGATGGCAAAATCCAAGCACCCAAATTGAGGCTAGAGCTAGAGCTAAAAGTAAACAGAGGACAAAAGAGCAAAGAAAACTGCAGAGGCCGTGAAAGCTGAATGTGGAAGTGTAGGAGAGAAAATTCTGTTCGAGTCTCCCATTGCCAAACCAGCTAACCATGATCCATCTGCTAGCATGGTTTCTCCTGTTCCAGTTTCAGATCCCGAAGCCAAACCTGTGGCAGAACCTGAGTAATCCAACCCAGATCCCGACTCGGAACCCGACCCGGTTTCTGCCGTTGATCCCTGTGATGATGATGATGACGTCATTGGTGTTGAATAACTTGTAGATTTCTGACTGCACATGTTAAGGGAACTGTCACTTATTCTTACAGGAATATTTAAATTCATTGACAGATGATTCTTTGGCATTAAAAAAAAGGCCAAACTTGATGGTAATCCAACGACCTCAATCAATCCCACTTGAAATAAACTAATCACACAAAAGGGAATCTTTGGCATTTCTAATTTGCCTTAATTTCAATCCCACAAGAGAAGCTGAAACTGATATATCACAATTTATGCATAGCTATCCAGACCACATTCATCGTCACTCTGTTACTTTCGAATCCTATCAAGACCAGAAGAACCATACTATTATTTCCAACAAATCAGGGACTCTAACATAAACCAAACAAACCAGCAAGAACATTGCCAAGGAAGATCAAGGACCATGTCTTAATCTTCAACTACTACCAAGAATTGTTAAGAACTAACCATCAGGACCACATTCCAGGCAGATAATCCTAGTAAAACTAGTAGCTAAAAGCAGAATCAATCGAAGATTCAAGAGATAAATATATCAAAAAAGCCATAGGATGTTCTTATACCTTGGAGAAGATGGACAAAAGGTCACTGTATAATCTGCACCAGTACAAGTAAATGTGCTAGTGGCATCATCATAGGCATAGCTGTAAGATCTAGGACAAGCAGACTTGAACATCTCCGAGTAAACCGAAGGCTTACAGGTGTCGGGTGTGTTAAACGAGCCACTGCAGCAATACTCAGGACTCCCAAAAGCTTCACACGCGCTCTTACAAGCTTCGCCACCTTCCACTTTTAGCTCCTCCGGACACTGACGATTAAGATCCGTGGAGCAACCCGTCGAAGCACATGCACCTGACCCGCCACTACCTTCAATGAGCATAGGAACATTGTAGCCGTCGACGAGGCTGACGTCATAAAAATCCTGCCCTCCTGTCCCAAGTGTGAACTCAGCGAGTGTCGCCGGCGGGGATGCTCCTAACCCGTTGCATTCTACTTGACCTGAACCACAGTCTCCGGTCAGGCAAGACCCAGAACCAGAATCGTCGAATTTGCAACTTGTACGAGCCCAAAAACGACCCGACCAGCCTGTTGGTGCTAGAAAAGAACGAGAAGTGTCCTTTCGAAGTTCGAAACCTGTACTGTCGAGTCTGGGACTTCCCGCATTTGCAAGAATACCGGGCCAAACTGGGTATTCACATCTGTTGACGAATGTGAAAGTAGCACCATAAGCACCTACAGACATGGAACCCATACACCATCAAAGAAATATCAAGAAAAGACCAGAAGTTTAGCTCATTTAACCTTGTTAAAACGATTAAAGATCAAATCTTTAGCCGCTTCAAATCCTAAAAGACGCTACATTTATGATGTTCTTGCGAAAATCTTCAAGAAAATGAACATTCAGGATCAGGAAACCACCATTAATGGAAACATCATAACATTTAGGGCCACTGAGTTTCTTACCATTGAAAGTGACAAGTAGAGTGACTAAGATGAGAGTAAGTACGGAGGACATTTGTGTTTCTTTCTTCTGTTTTTTCCCCCCCTTTGCCTGAGAAGATCTTGTGGCTATTGCCTTAGAGGAATGATGAGACCAGACTACCAAAGCATTGAAGTTGGTAACCAGAATGTAGGGTTTTGGACCCAGAAAAGAGGTGGTAGATGAAGAGAAAGAGTGGTGGGATTGGCAGCTCAGGTGCTTAACAAGCATACACAGACAAAAGAGTTACTGTGAAGTGAAGAGACAGATTGATTAAAAAACTGGAACAATGTCTCTCCTGTGAAAGAACAGTCGATCCATATGAACTAGTTAACAAAGAAAAAGTTAACAAAATGAGGCACAAAAGTGGAATTTGCACTTTTCTACTTGACATTTCACGTTTCATGAATCACTCTCTGCTTTGTTTATCAGTGAATAGCATATGGTTAATTTATTTAATTTTTAATTTTAATTTTAATTTTAAAAATTTTAAATATTAAATTCATGCCAAATTATTAATTTTTATTAAAAATCTGTCTTATAAATCACTTAAATTAATTGATAATGAGGCTGAAAACTTACGATTTAGCTTCTCATATTTATCTATAAAATATTTCACAAGCCAAGAAATTATACATAATAAAAGGGTTTTTTTTTATTGATTTAGTCTAACATCGTCATATATTTTTATAATTTTATTATTTTAAAAATTAAAATATCAAAAATTTAACAATAATTATGAAATAAAATATTTTTCATAATTATTTTAAAGGTTTTAATATTTTTAATTTATTAAATAATAAAATTCTTATCTATTATAAATAGAATATGTTATAGATAAAAATATTAATATGAAACAACTTAATAATAATTGGAAGTTTAAATATTTATATTAATTTGTAAAATTTAGATTAATATTACAAAATTAAAATTTTTTATAGTTAATTCATATATATATATATATATATAGATATAAATAACAATATTTATGCTAGGTTAATTAATATAAAATTAAGTTTGTTATATTGACTTTTACATATTTTTGTAATATTTAATGGTTAAAAGAAAAAAGAGCATTGGATTCCACGCTATTCTTCTCTTCTTTTCATGGTTGTCATTGGAAGCCGAAATATTGGGCTTGGAGCAGAGGACTTGACCCGAAATATTGACTCAATGTACTGATTGCACACAGCATGTAGTTTTTGCATGATTAGCTAATCTTTCTGACATTCGTACAACCTTTGTTCTTAATAAATATATAAATATTATTTTTGAGGATGCAATTAATAAATAGATATTTTTATAATGTTTAAAAGTATGCTAATTTTTAAAAAAAATAAAAATAAAAATAAAAATAATTTTTTTAATTATGTTTAGACTTGAGTTACTTAAGTTTGTGCCTATTCAAACCCCAACTTTTTAAATTAAACAATGTCTTTTTTTTTTAAATAGTTAGGTTACGAGTTAATCTAGGTTTGTATTTGGCTCATAAATTAACTCATTAAAAATATTTAAATTTAGACTCATAAATTGCTCATTGTCATTTCTAATTTAAAAATCCCAAAATCAAGAATACAATATAAGTGATAGGCTTGACAAAGCTTGTTCGACCGAGCCTAATTATTTCCGATCCAACCTAAAGCCAATAAGCACGACTTTGAGTTAATTAAATTTTGAGTTAGATTCAAGTTTTTTATTTTAAATTTGAGTTTTGAGTCGAAACATTTCAAAGCTTAAAAGTTTTTAATTAAAATAAGTCATTTTTAATTTAAATTTTTAAAAATATATTTAATCATCCTCAAATAATCTTCAACAATTCGAACTTGAAGCTTCTTAGGGGTGATCGAATCGGTGAAGTGGAGCGGTATAGGATCAAAAAGTTATATGTTCGATTCTTCCTATTTACGCTCTCTTGATCGAGCCTGTTATATGAGGCTTGCCTAGTGCGAAATACCTAATTGACTTAATTTGCAGATTATTACGTCAATCTGAAGGTTTATTCAGTACGCTTCTAAAAAATAATGATTGCATATTCTTTTGTTAAAAAAAAAACCCGAGCTTCGAAAGTGGAAAAATTTTGTGATTTCTAATTTCAATCTAGCAAACTCGAACTCTTAATAACATGGTTAACTTAAATTAACTTTATTAATTTCAAATTGAACCGAATTAGGTCAGACTCGAACTCTTTTACCATCCTTGACTTTAATCCACACAAACGGCTCCAAGGACCCTTCAAGCGATCATAAAAAGCAAAAAGCAAAAGTGTGTTCTTTTTTGTCACACCTTAGTCCTGAAGCAGAATATAGAGGTCTGAAAAGCACATAAAAGAAGGAGTGATTTCTTCTTTTGTCTCTTATATTATTAGCAATGAAGTCCCACTCCCACCCTTCAAACACAAAAAGCCAACTTTTATGGAATAATCGTTGAAGATTGAAATGGATAGATGTCATTTTTGATAATTTATTAATATTTAAAACATTTATATTAAATTATTAATAATATATCGTACTATTAAAAAATTAAATTTTATCAACGGCCTAATAAGTTATTTAAATAAAATTTTCCACATACATGACAAAACTTATATTACTATTCTAACATTCATCAAAATTTTAATTTAATTTGTGATATTATAAATTAATTTTAAATAACCTAAAATAATAAAAGTACTTTTTAAAATAAGTAAACCTCTAGAAAGATCTTAAATTTAAGAGAACGCTAAATCTTTCATCTATTCAGCCTTTGTTAAATTATAGTTCCACCAATATGTAAAGACTAAAGAGGTCTAGTAATACTCAGTCTTATCCCTAATAGGTAAAGAGATTATTTCTGATAAACCCATATAATATATATATATACATAAAATATACATATACATATTAAAATAACAAAATAATAGCTAAAAATAAAATAGACATAAAATAATAATAATAATAAATACATACATACATACATATAAATAAAAAATAAAATAAGTAATAAAATAAATAAAACAAGGTAAAAAAAATTAAACAAGTCATTAGATAAAATATAAATTATTATGTAGGTTAGATTTTATTTATTATATGCGTAAAACAATATTGATTAAAGATTCTATAATATAAATGTAGAGAATGTTATATATATTTCTGACTACTGGAAGACCGTGCTTTTCCATCTTTATCGGTGCAGTTGTATCAGCTTCACTGTATTCCACTCTCAAATGTTCCCAGAAGGAGTTCTTGTGTTGGGACTCGTGAAACAAAAGCCTCATTTTCTCCAAGAATGTATCTAAATACAAATACTGAAGTGGAAATGAGTATTTATTTATTTATCAGGAGACAGCAATGACTTATGCATCTGTGATAATAACAAGAAATAAAGAAGAAAACATGGTTGGAATAGCTTTTCCATTGCAGCACTGCCGAAATATATACAAATTACACAGACCTATCTTCTCCTTGATTGTAGGAGAATAAGTTATTACATGTGAAATAGAATAAATCTATCTATGGAAAAGATAACTACAAATAACAGAACACGATTATTTCCTAATACTCCCCCTCAAGTTGGAGAGTGGATATTATGAACTCCCAACTTGCCTCGCAAAAATTCAAACTGCTCCCTTCCGAGAGCCTTTGTGAATATGTCAGCTAGTTGCTCCTTCGTCGAAATGTAGCAAGGTCGAATGACTCCTGCTTGCAACTTCTCTCGAACTATATGGCAGTCGATCTCTATATGTTTCGTCCGTTCATGAAAGACGGGATTAGCTGCTATATGTAATGCTGCTTGATTGTCACAATAAAGTGTTGAAGGTTCTGATAGCGGAACTTTCAAATCTTGAAGTATATATCTCAGCCAAGTCAACTCTAAACAGGTGTTGGCCATTGCTCAATATTCTGCTTCTGTCGATGATCTTGATACGTTGGTCTGCTTCTTAGATTTCCATGAAATTAGTGATCGATCGAGAAAAATCTAATAACCCGAAATTGATCGTCGAGTGGTCCGACATCCTCCCCAATCTGAATCACAATATGCCTGCAAACTCAAAGGACCTTGAGATGGTAACAGAAGTCCTTATCCCGGAGTACTCTTAACATATATGAGTATTCTCAATGCTGCGTCCCAATGTGGCTTTCGAGGATCATGCATAAACTGACTAAGTGTGCGAACTGAAAACACCAAATCCGGCCGCGTCACTGTTAAGTAAATCATCCTGCCGATCAATCTTCTATACTTGCTTGGATCATGTAACTTGTCTCCTTCATCGAGAGACAACCTGTGATTTTGTTCCATGGGAAATCGTTCCGGCCGTGCACCTGTAAGCCTCGCATCCTGTAATATGTCGAGGGCATATTTCCTCTGCAACATGAATATGCCAGACTTGGGGCGAGAAAATTCGATCCCAAGGAAATACTTTAAGTCACCCAAGTCCTTGATGAGAAATTTTTGAAGCAAGCATTTCTTGAGTCGTTTGATTTCATGCTGATCATTACCAGTCAGGAGTATATCATCAACATAAATAAGGACAGCAGTAAAAGAGCTACCTTGGGATTTAGTGAAGAGCGAGTAGTCTGCTTTTGATTGAGTGTAACCAGCTTGTTGAATGGCAGCGGAAAATGTGGAAAACCAGTTGCGGGATGCTTGCTTAAGGCCATAAAGAGATTTATTGAGCCGACATACCATGTTCTCCCCCTGTCGGCGAAGACCAGGAGGTAGTGACATGTAGACAATCTCATGTAAGTCACCGTGAAGGAACGCATTTTGCACATCAAGTTGGTAAGCAAACCAATTTCTGGCAGAAGCAACAGTTAAAAGGCAGCGGAGTGTAGTGAGCTTGGCTGTGGGTGAAAAAGTCTCCCGATAGTCAATTCCTTCAACCTGCGTGTACCATTTGGCAACTAAGCGAGCTTTGTAACGCTCGATTGACCTGTCAGAATGATACTTGATTTTATACACCCATCGACACCCAATGGGCTTATGACCGGGCGGAAGGGGAACCATGGACTAAGTATTGTTGTACTCCAATGCTCGTAACTCAGCTGCCATGGCGTCTCGCCAATGAGGACTTGAGACGGCCTGATCATAAGAGGTCGGCTCATGCTGTGCTGTAATAAGAGCTAAAAAGGCACGATGGTTATGAGAAAAAGGGGCAAGTGAAACATAATGGGAGAGAGGATACCTTGTGCTGTGACGAGAACCTGACGCGGGGGTCGATTGATTGGCTTGAGCGGACATGTCGTAGTCTACATGCCAAACTGGTTGATGTCGTTCTCGAGTAGAGCGACGGAGTGGTGGATCAGTTGGAGGCGGTGATGGAGCGGAAGATGGAGACGGAGTTGCTGGTGTATAAGAAGGAGGTAAACTCTCGGGTTCGGTCATATAGGGTGAAGCCGAAGGAAGAGTTGGCGACGTAGGCGTAGGTCCCGAAATCGTGGGAAGTGCGGGTGAAGGTGGTTCGGCAGGAGAAGTTGGTGGCGAAGGAAATGTAGGAAAATCAAGTGTGAGTAAAGGACTGGGAGTGGACGAGATTGGTTGCGAAGTGTTAAATGCGAATGGGAAGATGTTTTCATAGAAGACAACATCGCGGCTAATGATGAATTTTTTGGTTTGAAGATGGTAGAGCTTATAGCCCTTTTGGCCGTGTGGGTATCCCAGGAAGACGCATAGTGATGTGCGGGGATCAAACTTGAATTTGTGATGGACTATGGTAGCATAACATTGACACCCGAAAACCTTGAGGTGATCAAGTG
>JAOTAX010161193.1:0-14233 GCA_025629825.1 Erythroxylum guanchezii
CAAAAAAGAATCCCTACATAAACATTTTTCTATTAGACTAAATGACATTAAGAGCTTGTTACGCACAAGAAAATTTATTACTTACCAAACATTGGACTACATGACTGGTTGATAACGTCCAAACATACAGAACCAGAACTATCATTAACATAGAAAAAGGAAAGTGTTAGCTGTATCATTGAAAGAGTAATAAAGAAATCGGAGAAAAAAAAAGCAAGAAAGAAGAGGAACTCACCAGATGGGAGAGGAACCGAAAGGGGGGAGGGGGGGATGAAAAAGATGAACCAGGGGGAAAGGGTGTTCGGGTGTTTTAAAGGTGATAAAATTTTATTTTACTGCCTTTAATTCCCGCCTTTAAATTATATTATACTGCCTTCCCTCCATAATAATTTTAGTTTATTTACCGACGAAAACTTTTAACGTCCCTAAAGTTCACCGCTAATTTTTCCAGGACGGTTTCCCTCCATTTTTTGCGACGAAAATTAGAACTGTCGCTAAAAAAAAATTCCACGTCAATTTTAGCAACGGAAATATGTTTGCCGTCGCTAATTGCAGTCCAATTACCGACGGAAACTTTTACTGTCCCTAAAGTCTGTCACTAATTTTGCTGGGACGGTTTCCCTCCATTTTTTGCAACGAAAATTATAACCATCGCTAAAATAAACATTTCACGGCGATTTTAGCAACAGAATTAGCATTTCCGTCGCTAATTTTCCACGCTTTTTTTTTCCGTCGAAAATTATCCATCGCTAATTCCTACTTTTCTTGTAGTGTTTCGTCTTAATTTTCACTTCCGCATCACCTTAGTTTCTCCGCTTCGTCTTATTTTCTTGCGTCTTACTTTCCGCTTCCACTTCGCTTTATCTTAGTTTCTCCGCTTCGCTTCGTCTTAGTTTCTCCGCTTCGTCTTATTTTCTTGCGTCTTACTTTTCGCTTCTGCTTTGTCTTAATTTCTCCACTTCGTCTTATTTTCTTGCGTCTTACTTTCTCTGCCGCGTTTCTTCTTACTTTCTTCTATTATTATTATTATTTGGTCTTCATCAAAATTATTAATCGGAAAGTCATTTTGACTTAACATAGTGGTCATTTTCATGAATACTGTGCAAATAAGATGAAAATCTGGATATATTGTCATTTCGTATTTGATGATTATTCTGTTATCAGATAGTGTAGAAATGATCTTTGAGCTAGAAAGAACCATAAAAATATGCATAAGAAGAGTACAGAAATTTGGAAAGTTGATAGAGAAATATATGCTCTGTTTTTCTTTTCACCGTGTATATATGGATACATACATGAATATCTTTGGTGGTTGGAGACATGAATCGAAAACGAGTATAGGGTTAAGATGAAAGGCGAATTAGTGATATATAAATGAGTTAACATGAAATGGAAGAGTTGATGGAACTTAATAAGTGTAGCATAAAATGTGAAATGCAGAACATGAAGAAGATGCATGACTGATATTTGGTTTTTGATGATTTTGAGGATTTTGGGTAAACTTGTATATTTAGTTGTACTGTGAATGTGTTGTGAATGAGTTGAAGGGAAGTGGAGTAGAAAGAGTAGAAATGAATTTGAAGTGTCGAATTTAATGAAAGAAGAGAAAAAGATGAGAAAATGCAGAAAAAAATGAAGACATACGTAGAGAATTTCTAATTTCTGATTTTTGATGTTTGATGTTAATTCCTTGATTTTTGATATGATTTGAATATGTTGGGTTGCATGGAAGACGAAATTAGAGAGAATTTGAGAGAAGATAAGTTAGAGAAGTTGGTTTAGAATAAAAGAAAGAAAAGGGAAAAAGGGGTAAAAAAGTGATCTGAAACTTACATGATTAAACTATATTGATCTAGGAATATTTCAACAAAATTGTCTGCATGAAAGTTGTAGATCTGTCTTTTAGCTTTTTAATGATATAAAGTCTGAAATTTTTGGAGTTCTGGATTGAAAGTGATTAAGCACAATCGCGACCCCGCTATTGTTCACTGAATGTTGTGATCGCGACAAAGCGCGATCACGACTTCATAAATTGGTAGCCAAACTCACGATCGTGCTCATGCACGATCGCGTATTTGTAAAGTCAATGCATGATCGCGACTTCTAAGGTTGGAGGTTGACGTAACATCCTTCGATCTTTTGGCCATATCTCCTTCTTTCGACCTCCAAACGATATGAGACTTGAATCATTGAACTCATAGCACAATAATATACATCACCACCAAAAATCTTAGCCATCTGAAATCATTTGGGAGAGATCAAGCAAAAAATGTGGGATGGGTCTGATTAAGTGTGCACAGGCGTGAGTTTTTGTTGCACACCTATGACTCATTTTCGTTGGCATGCACGGGCGTGAGTGACTCTTGCATAGCCATGAGTTTCTGTTGCATGGCTGTGACTTAATTAATTTAGTGGAGTTATTGGTTTTAACTGAAATTGTTGACTGTGCTGGAACATGATAACTAGGAAGATTTCATTAAGTAGGTTTTGGTATTTTAACAATATCTTGTTCTATAGTCATCCAAATGATATGATTTATGATTTGGAGTAAACTAGAGACATAGGGCTACAAATTATATGAAGAATTACAATTTTGATTTAGTCTCTAAGACTTTCAATTTCCGGATGGAGTTGAGTATAGTGTACTGTTTCAGTATAAGAATAGTCCGAAAATGTCAAGATTTAACTTTAAGATTACAAAATCAAATTGAATGCTCTTAGTACCATTAGAAACTTAAGAGATATAAGAACACTTTTCTAGAAGAGAGAATTGCCAAATTACCTCATTTTCATTGTCTAAATGATCAAGAACAATAGACCCAAAAGTCAGTTATTGGAAAAATCTAAAGTGATTCAATGAGTTATGAATTGTGATTTTAATGGTTTTATTGAGGTATAAACCTAAGTATAAATTATACTTAGGTGAGTTTTGAGATAGGATTGATTATGTGACAAGGATAATGGAAAAATACCTGGGATTATCATGAACATCATTGTGCATATTTCATTTACATACAAGTGCATTATTAAACATTTATAATTGTGCAAATTGTGATATGTGTATATTGCTTGTTATAGAGGGGCAGCTGGAACGTCAACCTCCAGACGTTGTCGGAACTTCTAAGCATTAGTTTCGGGAGTGACCTATGAGTAACCTAGACAGTCTCTGTAACAACCCAGACCACCCACCCACAGATATTGTCCGCTTTGGGTTGCCCCTCGGGTCAAACCACTCACAGTTTTGCTCTTCCCACCCTTAGGAAGACGCGTCTTATGGGGGAGAGGTATACATACCCTTTTAAGGCGTACTTCATTCCCCTCTTCAGCTGATGTGGGTTCTCATTATTTACCCCCCTTAGGGCCTAATGTCCTATGCTGGCACATCGGGTCAGGAATCGGCTCTGATACCATTTATAACAGTCCAGACGACCCACCCACAGATATTGTTCACTTTGGGGTTTGGCTCGAGGGGCAACCCAAAGTGGACAATATCTGTGGGCGGGTGGTCTAGGATGTTACAAGTAGTATAAGAGCCGATTCTTGACCCAATGTGCCAGCATAAGATGCTGGGCCTTAAAGAGGGCTGGGCCCTAAGGAGGGTGGATGATGAGATCCCACATTGGTTGGAGAGGGGAACAAAGTATGCCTTATAAGGGTATGGATGCCTCTCCACCACAGATGCGTTTTCCCTGGTGGGGGAAGAGCAAAACCGTGAGGGGTTTGGCCCGACAGGCAACCCAAAGTGGACAATATCTAAGGGCGGTTGGTCTAGGCTGTTATAGTCTCACTCAATTAATTGTTTGTTTTATATTATGTTTGAATTATGGAATGAATGTGATTTGATTGCGTTGATTCCAGACAATGAAGGTCTGATGATTGTGATATATGAAAGAGATATTGAAGTGCTATTTGAATGTGAATGCGACGAACTAAATGTTTGATAACATGATTGATTATGAGAGATGCATTCTATACATGAATGCATGATTAGATAATGAGAGTTGTGACTTGAGTAGCCATAAAAAATAAGCTTAAAGCTCCAAATGTGATTAAGAGCCAAAGGCTCACTATGTAAAATGAGCCCTGTATCCCTAACGGATAATGGATAGTATAAATGAGCCCGGTATCTACAATGGATACGGGACAGCTAGGCACTTGGTCACATCAACGTAATAATTGGCAAAGAGTCACATGAGCGTTTCATATGCATTTTATTAAGTATGTTTGATTGATTGAAATGCACTAAGTCACATCAACGTGAGAGTGTGATATGTGATCAATTATGCAAAGTTGTGAAATATATGTTATATTTATTAATGAGATGCATGAATTGAGTGAACCATCGATGATGGTTACCTCATTAAGTTCGCAAAATTCACCAAAATTGCAATGTTAACTTTTCAGGACCGGACGACTTTAACTACTGAGGGACACTTTTACTTTTGGGAATAAGAAGAAATGGCTCAAAGGTTGGTCAGCTGGATACGAGCAGATTATATAGATTTTGTGTATTTTCCTCTTTTATGTAGCACATTTTTGTATTAGGCTATGATGATGTATCAGTATGGATGTTGAAAGATACATTGTAGATATTCAGTTTTTATGAAATGAAATGAGGAAAATTTGGTTTTAAAATATTGTGACTTTCTTGATGATGTTTCCTAAGAGAATAAAGATAGATGATGCCATATTAAGCGAATGTTGTGATTGAACGTAGCGCACCATTATCATAAGTTATATACTGGAATGTCCGCAGGGTATTCCGGTATGTATCTTAGGGTAAGGGGGTGCTACATATGTGATGGAGTACAACATTCCATATAATGTGTTATCAATCGCTTTCTTTCAATGTACACAGTCAGTTATCACAATCATCAGATCTAAGTCCGACATTCAACATATAGTTGAGTACACATTTTCCCATTCACATACAATCAGTAAGTACTTCCAATACATTCTCGAAATCAAACTCCTCTGAACAACAATGTTTGGAATATCACAATTTTATAAGTAGCAATTCAGTAATTGAAATTTAGACAAAAAACAATTCTATTATAGTGAGGACCATCTAGGTCAACTCACAGTATGCTCTAGATAGATATTACCTAGATGAATAGACAATGTTTGGAAGCTGTCGGTCATTTTGTGGTTTTAAATCATGCAATACACACATATGTACACATTGCTAACTTGTTTAATCAAATAAGTACTCAATCATACATATGTATATTTGTTATGTTCAATGTATGCTCAATTGATCATTCCTGGTATGTAACCTTATTCACAAATCTTAATCATTTATATATGATGACTTGTACATCATTTAGTTTGCAATTAGGTTTATTCCTTAAGTAAATTTGATCACTTTCCATTCATCATTCATAAATTCTTCAATCTTTCCTTGTATTATACATTCAGATAATTTCTTCAATTCATATTTAATCATACCTAATCCACCATACTCATATTCTTTGGATCTCATTTGTATTCATAAAAAACATCATTATAATATTAACAACTCATATTTTACACTTATCCTTGAACATTTTCATGATCAAAAACTTCTTATATCACACACACAATTGTTACTTTAAGTCTGGAATTTCAGTAAGCTAAATCTATACATTCACCAAACTTTTTCCAGCAAAATATTTTCTTACATTTACTCAATTCTCATTCATAATTACCCCATGTTCTCCAATGCTCATTCATCCATACCTTATACACATTTCTCATTTCCTTTAAGATCATGTTTACATTAAAAGAACTCATTTATTCATTTAACAAATCAGAATTTCCAGATTTGAACTCAACACATCAAAACAATCCATTCTTTAGATAATAACATCAATTAACTACATAAACTTATCAAGATATCCTCTGGCCAAATTGTTTCACAGAAGCATTAAGAAGACATCAATAATCATTTTTCATGTTTTATACTTTGACTAATTCGAGCTCTAAAGTCCCCAAAAATCAGGAAATAATATAAGGTTCCTACACAGGGGTCTGTCATAGGCAATATTAGGAAAACAAACATAACTCAAGCTCTAGTCATTATTTTATCAAACTACTTTCACAGAGGTCAAGCTAAGGCCTATATCTACGACTTTCATTGTTTGAGTTTCTTCAAATTCATGTCCTAAAGATAAGTAAAATAGATAGAAATAAGAAGATAAAATTGAAACCAAAATTTCGACCTACAGCTCTAATTTTCCATATTCAAGAACACTTCAATAACACCTATCCTTACCATGAATCTACCTTCATTTATACTTCAAATCCCAACTTAAATCATCCATACAACAGTCCATAGACTATCATTTTCGTATATGTAAAAACATACCAGAAAAGTATCTATTCATTCTTCATTTTCCAACACATCTTCAACATCATACACATTCTATCCCAATTCAATCATTATAATCATTCTATTATAACATGCCATAAAGAACACCACTTTACTTCCTTATTTAGCTTCCAATTCGAGCTCAATTCATTAAGTTAACCTAGCCCTCCATGCATGCAAGATCATCGCAAATTCAAGGTGGGATTAGATGACTTTCGACTGTGATAAAACAACAATAATCAGTTGGTTCTTTAGCTATTCTGTGAAGGGTAAAAGCATGTATTTGGTGTGGTAATTTAGCATAGCTTGAAGAAAAATACAAGAAGGGGGGATAGAAGCAAGTTTCAGTGGTGAGAGATGAGAAGAGAAGAAGAATGAGCTAGGTTGAAACAACACTGCAGAAACGTTAATCCTAAAATGCTATGTGTCATCCAATTAATTTGCCATATGTCTTAAGGCATGCCCTCCATTTATCATGTAAATATGTTGCCATATATCACCAATAAAGCTCGGTTATATTTCATGTAATCATAGCTACCATTAGCCATTAACTTACTAATCCATTTGTCACACAATGACCAATGCCAAATGTCACTTAATTATAGGCTTAATCATTCTAATTTCCATGTATCAATTTTCTTACCACTTGGCATTTTTCCTAGACCAATTGTACATTTAATTCCTCAATTTTCCAATTATATCAATTAATTCCAAATTCATTACCAGTAATTAATTAAACTAAAATTCAAGGCATAAACATTTCACAATTCACATCATGAACGTTTTAATCTTTTCATACCCCAGAATGAGTCAATTAAGAGCATATGCATTCCTTGTAATGTGTACAAAATCATAATTCATTATTCATTATTCATTATTCATTATTAATGTGTGTATGCTAATGATATGCATTTCATGAATTCCCAATGACAACTAAAGCTCTAATCCTCAATATGGAGAACGAGTTATTACAATTCTCTCACCTTTAAGAAATTTCATCCTCGAAATTCTTACCTGTTTGATTAAATAAATGGGGGTATTGATTCTTCATATTCCTAAGTGGCTTCTTCTCTAGAATTATTCTTCCAAATAATTTTGACTAATGGAATACTTGGTTTCTCAACTGCTTGGTCTAGTAACCAACTATCTTTACCGATTCTTCAACATAACTCAAGTTAGTTGCAACTTTAACTTCCTGAGTAGGTAGTATATAGGTCGGATTTGATCGATATTTTCTAAGCATACTCACATGAAACACATTGTGAATCTGAGCCATTTCAGATGGTAATGCTGGTCTGTAAGCCAATGGTCCTACTCTCTCAGTAATCTCTTATGGACCAATGTATCTAGGGCTTAACTTACCTTTTTTACCAAATCTTAGCACTCCTCGCCAAGGTAATACTCTCATAAACGCCTTATCACCCACTTGGTATTCCACATCCCTCTAATGCTGATAGACATAACTTTTTTTATCTATCTTGAGCCGCCTTAATTCAGCTACGAATCAATTTCACTTTATCCACAGTATCCTGAATCAATTATGGACCTTTAACAATCCTTAAACCCTCTTCATCCCAATATAGTAGTGACCGACATTTCCTGCCATATAAGGCTTCATAAGGCTTCATGCAATACCGGTCTAAGCTTCAATGTAGCTATTGATGCTTCATTTAGTCCCAAATTTAGCTCAACATTCAATGCTCTCAGTTGTACTAAATTTGGTAACCTCAATGTCTGAATCTGTGCCACACTACTATTGGATTTCCTACTTAATGCATCAGCACAACAATAGCATTACCAGCGTGATACTCAATCGTACAATCATAATCTTTTAGTAGCTCAATCCATCTCCTCTGTCTCATATTCAATTCTTTCTAACTCAACAAATATTTCAAACTATTATGATCTGTGAATACCTAAAATGTCTCCAAATCTTTAAAGCAAATACCATTGTGGCCAATTCCAAATCATGAGCTAGATAATTAAATTAATGAGACCTCAATTTTCTCGATGCATATGCAATTACTCTGCCATACTACATCAAAACACATCCCAACCTTTGGTGCAAAGCATCACTATACACAACATATCCTCTAGATCCAGATGGAATAGCTAACACCGGTGCTGTAATTAATCGTTGTCTTAACTCCTCAAAACTCCTTTGGCATTCATTAGTCCATCTGAAAGGTATATTCTTCCTTAGAAGCTTTGTCAAAGGGTTGAAATCAATGAAAACCCCTCAACAAACCTCCTGTAATAACCAGCTAATCTAAGAAGACTCTAGATCTCAGACACATTTCTTGGGGCTTCCTACTTCATCACTACTTCAACTTTCTTTGGGTCCACCTGTATGCCCTGTCCAAACACTATATGACCTAAGAATACTATTTGACTAAGCCAAAATTCACACTTACTGAACTTGGCATACAAGTACTTTTCCCTCATTATCTGTAATACTAGCCTCAAATGCTCATAATGTTCTTCTTTATTCCTTGAATACACCAAAATGTTATCAATGAACACAATCACAAAATGATCTAAGTAAGGCTGGAATACCTTATTCATAACCGCCATAAAAGCTATTGGAGCATTTGTTAACCCAAAAGGTATCACTAAAAACTCAAAATATCCATATCTGCTCTTGAATGCACTCTGAGATATATCAGCTTCTGCTATCTTCAACTGATAGTGCCCTGATCTCAAATCCAACTTAGTAAACACCTAAGCTCCTTATAACTGATCAAGTAAATCATCAATACTCGGTAATGGGTACTTATTCTTCTCTTTCACCTGATTCAATTTCCTATAATCAATACACAATCTCAAAGTCCCATCCTTCTTCTTCACAAACAACACTAGAGCTCCCTAAGGTGATACACTGGGCCTGATAAAACCCTTATCCAATAACTCTTGCAACTGGATCTTAAGTTCCACAAGTGCCATCCTATACGGAGGAATCGATATAGGAGTAGTACCTGGAACTAAGTCAATCATAAACTTCGTCTCTCTTTCTAAGGGTAAACCTGGTAATTTAGTAGGAAACACATATGGTAAATTCCTATCAACAAGAATATCACGTACTGTCTCCTCAGTTGGGGTATCAGTTACATAGGCTAGGTATGCCTCACATCCACCTTAAATTAGTCTCAGAGCATTCATTAAGGAAATTAGTCTGGTTGGCACTACTTGACTAACACCTCAAAATATAACCCTTAGTTGATTAGGGGATTCAGTACTCACTTCCTTAGTATAACAATTCATTACCACCCTATGTGTAGTGAGCTAGTCTATACCTAATATAAGATCTATCTCCTTCAACTGCAATACTATCAAATTAGCTTCCAACTCTACCTGATCAATCCAAATGATACACCCTTTACAAACTTCCCCACTCACTATAGTACTTCCTACTGGAGTACTCACTACTACACCAAATTTTATCATCTCTCTCTCACAATGTAGTTTAGATGCCAGATGTGGTGCAATGAATGAATGTGTGGATCCTGGATCTAATAACACAAATGTCTCAAATTGAAAGACTTGCAACACACCTGCAATAACATCTAGGGAGTTCTGTGCCTCCTCTCTAGAGATGGCAAAGATTCTGGCACTACGAGTGGTTACTCTGTACTTCAGTCCTAACATTAGGACCTGCTGAGCTAGTTCTGCCTCTACCTCTGCCTCTATGTCCCGCTTCATTGGCTCTACTTTGCTAGATAGTCGTCTCAGTCACCGAGCCCCCTCTCACTCCATACTAGGTTCTAGAAATTTCAGGAAAGTCTCTAAACTGATGCTCATGATAGCCACAACGTAAACAAGCTCCCATTAACCTCCAACATTCTCCATCATGTTTCTTTCCATAGTGCTCACAACTGGGCATCTGTTGTAATTTCTTGCTATATATCTGCCCTCCAGATAACTGACCTCTGCTAGAATAGCCAAAGCCACCTCTCAGCCTAAACCTTGATTGTCTTGATCTCTGTTGTGATTGTGACGGTCTACTCTGGCGTTTATTAAATCTTCTACTAAAATCAACTTGAAATTCTCCAGATCTCTTCAGTGTGGGCTCCTATCTATACTCTGCTTATAACTGCTCAATTTAAATCGATGCAGCTCTCAGTTCAACGCCTCATTCTGATTTCCATATCTAGTCCATCTTCAAACCATGTGCACTTATCTTCCTCAGTCTGAATCAAAGCAGTAGCATAACCCATCAACTCATTAAACTTCACCTCATACTCGACTACAGTAAGACTTCCCTATTTCAGATCTAATAACTCCTTCATCTTCTTATCTAGATAGATCTTGGGCATGAAATTTTCCTTAAAAGCTCTCAGAAAATCATCTCACTTCAATCTACAAGGTCGAGCGAAATTGTCAGGAACAGTTTTCCACCACTAATATGCTGGACCTTGTAGTAGTGAGACTATATAATCAAATCTTTCATCGGACTCGCAGTCCATCTGATCAAATACCCATTCATTTCCTCCAACCAACCTTCTGCCTCCACAAGATTTATACTTCCATAGAAGTCTACAGTCCCCTGTTTCTAAGCTTATTATACCTCCTTTCCCTTCTCTCAAGAATTCTTGAAGATATTTGTTCAGACTGTGGTACTGGAGACTCTCCATTGGCTCCTATGGACTCAAAGTCAGCTGACTTTGCTACTTGATCTCCTATAGCAGATGACCTATAACTAACAATAGCTGTGATCACTATATGAGGCTCTCACTGTATAACATGTCTAAATGCTCGTACATATCCCTAAGGATGCCAAACCATGCTTTGATACCAAAAATTGTAACACCCTACTATCATAGAGCATATACTTGAACATCCAGAGGACATTTAAGAACATACCTTATAAGAATGGCATGTTAGAGCAAACACATCAGCTTATCATGGCATCATAAAGAACATATATATTTTAAGTTCAACTCATCCAATTTGATTAACAAGGCATAATTTACATTGTCATTTCATTACACACCAACCACATATGTATATTATAAAACCATCTATGAGTTCACAGTTTGATACAACAAGCTCTACATGATATGAGTTACTAAACTCCTCATATGTCAGCTGACCAGACCTTTGAACTATTTCTTGTTCCCAAAATGGACAATACTAGACTTCAATTAGATTGCCTTAGAAGCTAAGTCTCCTCTTCATGCCTACAAAATCAACGTTGCAATTTTGATGAGTTTTGGAAACTCAGTGATGAACCATATCGATGTGCTCACTCAAATAAAACATAAACATCTCATGTATAAAACATAGTTCATTGAGCAAAACAGCTCATCTAAAGGCAAATCCCATATATATCACCTTACTCATCATATTTCAACAAGCATATTATGAATACAAAATCTTCATATAGTCATTTAAGAACAATCCAATCATTTATCTCAATTCTTCATATCATCTGTATGTACATAAGCATTACACATCATTATAATAACACAATTCAACATTTATTTGCAATCAATCTCATTAACACATGTAAAGATATAGATGCAAATGCATATGGGACTCACTTCCATTTTTAGTTTGTTGTGACCGAGTGCCTATTTAACTTTTCTGTGTCCGTTGTTGATACTGGGCTCATTTTAGAGACGATCTCGTACCCATTGTGGATACCAAGCTCATTAATTGTTGAGCCTGTGGCTCTTTGTGCAAATTCTGAGCTTTAAGCTCTTTTTATATTGGTCACTTCGGTCACAACTCCTTTATCTAATCATGCATATTCATGTGATGGAGTACAACATACCACATAATATGCTATCAATTGCTTTCTTTCAATGTGCACAGTAAGTTATGACAATCATCGGATCTAAATCCAGTATTTAACATATAGTTGAGTACACATTTCCCCATTCTCATACAATCAGTACAATACATTCTCGAATATCAAACTCCTCATACCAACAATTTCCGGAATATCACAATTATATAAGTAGCAATTCAGTAACTGAAATTTAGATAAAAACAATTTTATTATAGTGAGGACCATCTAGGTCAACTCACAGTATGCTCTAGATAGATATTACCTCAACGAATCAACAATGTCTAGAAGCTGTTGGTCAATTTGTGCTTTTAAATAATGTAATACACACATATGTACACATTTCTAAATTGTTTAAGCAAATAAGTACTCAATCATACACATGTATATGTGTTATGTTCAATGTATGCTCAATTGATCATTCCTGGTATGTAACCTTATTCACAAATCTTAATCATTTATACATCATGACTTGTACATCATTTAGTTTGCAATTAGGTTTATTCCTTAAGTAAACTTGGTCACTTTCCATTCATCATTCATAAATTCTTCAATCTTTGCCTAGTATTATACATTCACACAATTTCCTCAACTCATATTCAATCATACCTAATTCACCATACTTATATTCTTTAGATCTCATTTGCATTCATAAAAAACATCTTTATACTATTAACAACTCATATTTTACACTTATCCTTGAACATTTTCATAATCAAAAACTTCTTATATCATATACAAAATTGTTACTTTAAATCTGGAATTTCAGTAAGCTAAATCTATACATTCACCAAACTTTTTCCTGCAAAATATTTTCATACATTTACTCAATTCTCATTCATAATTGCCCTATGTTCTTCAATTCCCATTCATCCATACCTTATACACATTTCTCCTATCCTTTAAGATCATGTTTACATTAAAAGAACTCGTTTATTCCTTTAACAAATCAGAATTTCTAGATTTGAACTCAGCACATCAAAATAGTCCATTCTTTAGATAATGAAATCAATTAACTACATAAACTAATCAAGATATCCTTTGGCAAAATTGTTTCACAGAAACATTAATAAGACATCAAGGAAGAAAATGAGATGGAAGCAGATACAAAAATGAGGCGAAAGAAACTAAGACGAAGACCCGATACCACGTTGGATGGTTAGTCAGTTTGAGTTAGTTACAGAACTCAACTGAATAACTAATTCTTCAAAGATTAAGAAACAAGAAGAAAGAAGCAGTTATCAAGAAGTGGTTGAAGACGAAGGCTATAAATATGAGTCGAAGTTGAAGAATGCAGAAGTTAGTGAATTTTACAAGAGCTAGAAATTTGAAACCTAGAAATATTATTCATTGTGCTAAACTCTAGAGAATGCAGAAGTTAGTGAATTTTACAAGAGCTAGAAATTTGAAACCTAGAAATATTATTCATTGTGCTAAACTCTAGAGCTACTACTATTTGTAACAAAGCTCGAAACATCTTTCAATAGAAAGAAGTAAAGCAGATAGCCTAAAGACGCTAAGTGTGAAAAGAATACTTGCTGTAAAAGACCTGAAGAGGCTTGGAAAAAAGAATATTTGTAATTTTGAGAAGTTTAGTGAAATCTCAGAAAAGATTCTGAGGACTGGACATAGCCCACGATTTGGGATGAACCAGTATAAATCTGTTGTGTCGATTCTTACTCTTAACTCTCAACTTTTATTCTTGTTATTTTATACAAATACTCAAAAGTGAATTACAATATTTCGTGATACGTTTACTCAATAGTTCTGAAAAAGCAAGTTCTTTAAAAAAGGGGATTATTTTTAAAAGAAAGGCGATACACAATTCAACCCCCCTTCTTGTGCATTTTGTATATCAAATATAAAGGTTGTACTAATGTGTGATTTACTTCAATTGGTATCAGAGCTCGGTGTCCAAGAACCACCAAGTGTGGATAAAAATCCATGGCAGAATCACACGTATATATAGCTGAGGGCGCCTCCGTTACTAGACCTCTTGTGTTCAATGGAGAAGACTATCATTACTGAAAAGATAGGATGCGGCTCTTCATTGAATCTACTCATATCGACCTTTGGGATATAATAGAAAATGGACC
>JAOTAX010161342.1:0-14221 GCA_025629825.1 Erythroxylum guanchezii
AGTTGTTCATGAAAGTTGTAGAATATGTTTTGATCTTTCTTTTGATATAAAGCTTGGAATTTTTGGCAAAGGGAATGTTGTATCACTTATCGACTGGGAAAAGTTTTGCAAAATGGAATGATCAAAGTGTAAAATGTTTTGTTTTCAGATTGGGCAGATCAAAATTCTGGTAATTGAAAAACAGTTGGCAACTTTTATAAATAAAAATATTTCTGAATAAAAGTGGGTCCAAATTTGTGATTATTGTTTTGTGCGTGTTTTGAAAAAAAATTTATACTGACTTTGAAATGTTTAGTGATGTAGCACATCGCCCTCGCGGGGCACGGACTCGGATATTACCATCGATGTTGGGTTCGGGTCATGCGGGAGTGGGGTGTTATAATTTTAGTTTTATAAAGTTATAGAAGATTAATACATGCCTAAACTAAAGGAAAAATGAGAACCTTAAGATAAGATACTTATTTCTTTCAATAGATAAACCCTTCATATATTCTTTTATGTACTAAGCAAAAACAAATTCAACAAGGTATCCATGTATGAAACTACTCATGACATTTAACAGACACTTGAAGTCATTATGAGCATACTAATCAAGTTAAGTCATCAATATAAATCATTCCAAATGAAATATTAATGAAAGTGTATCAAAAATGTATACAAGATTTATTTATATTATTAATGATGCCAAAGACTTTAAGAAGACCTACACTAATTTGGAAATGGAAATAAAGTTATTTAGGATACTTTTAAGGACTTAGGAAACCAAAGTGACATTCATATAATAAGTTAAAGACTTAAAAACACTACCATTGTAATATTTCATTGGATCTCTCTACACTTATGAAATGAGGCTTAAAAGATATGCAAAACGAGATAACTGCTCAAAGGACCTAGAATTTAAAGGCTTAAAGGTGGAATAAAGTAATGAATATGAAACATCCTTAAGTGGAAGTGCTAATAAAGAGATCATCTTTACCACTAAGAAATTCAAAAAAAATTTAAAGGGAAAGAACTTCTAGAAAAAGAATTCAAGGAAGATAAGGTTAATTCAAAAGGCAAATCTTTTAACATTATTTTTTTAATGTATGAAAATCACATAAAGTCCTAATGCCCACTTCTTAAATACAATGAAAACATGAAAGAAATGAAGAAAAGGAGAAGAGGGACAACAACAAGAAAAAGGCTCATATTAAAACTTTTCTCTCTCTAGGAAATTTTCTTTGACTTCTTTATAGCAATTTACGCTTCTGCCCTTGAAAATTTCCTTTTTTGGAAACTTAACTCCCTCGACTAGTTTGATACCTTCCTGGTACAGACCTTAGGCACTTCCCCATGAGAGGTTTTTACATTAATGGAAGGCCATTTTTTGTCCTTTCAATCAACTAAAGGTGTTAAAGGAGCAGTATCTTCTCTAAATTTCTCTCTAGATGAGTTTCTTAAACTCATTTGGGAAGCTTATGGTGCTAAACATAAAGAATCTCCAACCTAAGCAAGTCTAGTTGAGAATGACAAGAATGGGGTTCCCTATGATGCTTCTTCAAAAGCAGCAAAACAACCTGTTGGATCTTGGAAGAATAGATTGAGTATCTAGTACAACAAAGGCAAACTGAAACATTTCCAGGATGTGATGATAGATGGAGTTCTCCACCTCCTATAGAACTACTTAAAGTAGGAGCTACAGTTTGGTCCACAACCTTAGTAGGGTTCTTCTGGAGTAGAAGGCCCACCTTTCCAGTAGTTCCTGCCTAAGCAATAATAAGATGGAGCAAGAAAGGGCTAGAAAAAACAATGTTGATAAAAGATGGAACCTTATTATTTAAATTCAACTCTGAATTTTTTCTAAATGAGATACTGGAGCAAGGCGCTTGGCACGTGGGAGGTCAACCCATGTTCATTCATAAATAGAAGCCATGTATTGAATGTGATAGAGAAAATTTAATAGCTTCCCCATTTGGATTAATTTTCTCAATGTTCCTTTGGAATTTTTGACAATTAAAGGGTTAAGTTTCCTAGCAAGCTCCCTAGGAAAGACAATATGTATGGACTCTCAAACAACTAATATGGAGAGGATTTTCTTTGCAAATTTTTTTGTTAAAGTTAGGAAAAATTTTAAATTATTTGAGAGCATTCCATTTATGAAATTGGGAGAAGAAGGAGAAATGATGAGGATTGACATTCCCATCACTTATACTTGGAAGCCTAACAATGTTAAAAGAAAATGGAAAGCCACTGGGAAAGTTTTCAAGATAGGAAGACGTGAACAACTCATGGGTCTAGACATTCCAAAGGATCTTAATAACTTTAACAAAGTGGTGAATGAAGAGATAAACACAAAAATAATTGAGAAGACTGAGGAGATGAAGGGGACTCAAAATGCTGCAAATTTGATTAATTCTCAGTTGAAGGGAAAAGAGAATGGCATTCTTAAAACAAGCTTGGATAAGTCTTCAGTATCAGAGGAGAATCACTTGGATAAGGAAGAAGTTAAGGTTCTTTCTACAAATTCTAGGAGAAAATTAGAAAGAAGAAAAGGGAAAAATAAGCTGAAGGGGGGTCAATCCCCTGATGATAGTCCTTATATGAAATGTTAGAGGGCTAAATGACACTCTTAATATGTCAACTATGAAGGAGGTTACTTTTTAAAAGAAGCCTTGTATAGTGGGGCTCCTTTAAAGTAAAATAGAGATAACTCAGTTGCAGAATGGCCTAAAGTTTTTGGGAGCTGAATGAAAAACTCTTTCAAACCACTTTTTTCATTACAATGGAAGTATTGAATGCCTTTATAAATCTGACAAGGTAGAAGTTCAAGTTTCATATGCAAGTGACCAAATAATGCATTTGAAATGTCAAATTTTTTGTCAGCATTCTAAGTTTGAGTTGACAGTGATCTACACATCAAAGTTCTCATTCTAGAGAGAAATTATAGGAAGACATCAAAGTCATTCAAATAGGAATAATAGATCATTGGTCACTAGTAAGAGACTTTAACCTATCTTATTTGGAGACAGAAGGAGGCAAGAAGTATGACTTGGGAACTTGTAGTAAACTCACTAACCTAGTTCAAAAGGTTGACTGGGTGAATCTTAACTTCACAAGTAGATTTTTCTCTTGGACCAATAAATAACAAGTAGGCCTATTAATTAGGAAAAAGATAGATAAAGCATTGGTTAAACAATAATGGTTAAACCAATATCCATATTCCTATACACATTTTGGGGAAAATTCTTATTCTAATCACTCTGACAAATATACAAAACCTTCTATCTTTCAAAATATCTAGAGCTCCTTTCGTATTCTTTAATGTATTAACTATTAGAGAGGGTTTCCAAGTAGTAGTACTCACCAATTGGAACTAAGAAGTGATAGGTAACAAAGCTTTCCAAATTATGAAGAAGCTTAAACTTGTCAAACTAACTCTGAAGAGTTTTGTTAGAGATCAAACTAAAAGTGTTACTGAAACCAATAAAAAATTGAGAGAGGCTTAGGCGAACTGCTATAAGCTTCCACATAATAATGCCATGAGAGTAATGGAAACACATAGGTTGAAGGAGCATCAAGAAGCTCTTAATTTGCACAGCGAAATTTTAAATCAGAAAGTAAGGATTAACAGGCTAAGAGAAGGAGATGCAACACCAAATTTTTTCACTCTTCATCATTTATTAGAAAGAATGAGAATAAAATTACAAAACTGCAAGACAAACACAGGGAATACATTTACTGCTGAAAGTAAACTGTAGGAATTGACTAAGAGTTTCTTTATAAATCTGATGGGGATTGATGAATCCACTCTTAAAAATTGCAATATGAATATATTCTTTGACAATGCTATCATTTAAGATTTGAAGGACTCCATGGTGACTCCACCTAGATAGAAAGAGATCAAAGAGCTTTTATTTAGTTTGCATCCCTCCAAAACTCCAAGACCTGATAGTTTTTCTGCTTGTTTCTTTAAAAAGCTTGGGATATTATACGCAATCTTTTTACCAAAGTTGTTTTAGATTTTTTTTTCCTTTTGCTAATATGCTAAAAGAAATCAACAATACTTACATTTGTCTCATTCCTAAGAAGAAAATTCCTTCTTCCACGATGGATTATAGACCTATCTCATGCTCTAATACAATCTACAAGTTAATAACAAAGTTATTAGCTAAAAGATTGAAGATGGAATTGAACGAAGCTATAAAGTTGTATATTCAAAGTTGATTTCAACAAAGCTTTTGATACCATTAAATGGAATTTTATTTAACCCTAACTAGTTGCTCTTAGATTTCTATATTAGTTTGTTAAGTAGATTATAGAATGTATCATAACATCCTCCTTTAGTATTCTAATTAATGGTGCTCCTATCTTTTAGGAATACTAGGGGATCCTCTATCCACTTACCAATTCAACCTGATGATGGAAGGGTTATCCAGAATGTTTACCAAGCTCACTGATTGGAATGGTAGATTCCAATTTCACTACAAATGCAGAGAACTCAGGATCACTCATTTGATTTTTGGTAATGACCTGATACTTTTAAGTAGGGCTAACATTCAATCCACTAAAATTTTATTACATTTTTGAGCTATTTGTAGATTGGTTAGGATTGAAAGTCAATGCTAACAAGAGCAATATATTTATCTCTCCTGATGTGAGTAATTAAATAGTGTTGAGCAAAATTTTACGCTTTGGAATTCATACTCCTCCTTTTATATACCTTGGCATCTCTATTACCTCTGCTAAACTAAAATTCTCTGATTACATTCCTTTCATTGAATCTTATAATGCTAAAATCAATGCATAGCAGAACAAGTTTTTATCCATTCCATCCAGGCTTACTATAATCAATTTAGTCCTTAAAAATCTTCTTATTCATTAGAGTGTACACATTCTTTCTCAAAGAGAGTCATCAAGGAGATTGAAAGAAATATCCAAGCCTTTCTATGGTTTGTTAAGGCATATAACTCAAAAGGTGCAAAAGTCCAATGGGAGGAAATATCCACTCTTAAGAGGAAGGGGGCATGGGGATTATTCCCATATCTCTTATTCAAAAGGTCTTATTGATCAAAAGGATTTAGAGGTTACATATTGATAAGGGAGCTTTATGGATCAAATGGATTGATGAATTTTACTTAAAAACCATAACTTATAGCAAGTAGCAATAAGGAGAATTCTTGGAACTTTATCTATATGTTGAACTTGAGGAATCTATTATACCCATATATTAGACATAAATTATGATATGGGATAACATATGGTTCCATTATGACAATTGGACTGATATTAGTCCTCTAGTATGGAGGAGTGAAATTATTTATTTAAGAAATATAATTCCTACAGAGTCTCTTCACTAATTCAGCATGGAGAATGGAATGATAATTTTAAAGGATTCTTTTCTTTAGCAACATATCTACCTCAGCTCCATCATCGGCATTGGGAGGACAACATTACTCGGATAGCCAACTTTAAGGGTGTCTTTACTAATTAATCTTGCTACAAAATCTATAGCATAAGCCTAGAGGATGTACCATGGTATGATCTACTTTAGAAACAATCCTTGAACCCCAAAGCTTCTTTGATTACTTGGCTTGTTATAAATAATAGAATTATAAATAAAGGCAGGTGGTTTGGTATATATGGTCCCATTTGTGTATTATGCAAAGAAGTAGAGGAAGAAAAGAAACACCTCTTTTTGCTATGTAGTTATTCCAAAGTTGTTTGAAGTAGAGTGCTACAAATGCTAGTGGAGTTCTGCCAAACTAATGAATGGAATGAATTTTTGGTCTAGGTTATTAAGAAAGCTAAAGAACTTAAGCAAAATTCAGAGATCTTTAAAACTGCTTTCACCATACCTATTTACTAAATCTGGAGAGACAGAAAAAACATATTGTACAAGGGTGCAGTGATTGGAAAGCATCAATTAACTGAGAATACTCTAATTTGGATTAGAGAGATCAATGATGGCCAAGAATGTACAAAATAAACTCACTCCTAATATGAAGCTTAGATGGAATCTCTAAGTACTTGATTGCTTGTATCTTCTAACTTATTTGTATTCATTATAAGCAATCTATAACTTAGAGAGCTCATTATAATGTTGTAATAGCTTGTGCTAGTGTTCATAAAATTTTCCATTCATATTGAAAAAAAAGAAGAAGAAGGCTTGAGAAACATCAAATTAGGATGACTCAAGTGAGTCATAAAGTGAATAATCAATAGGAGAAATAGGTCATGTATGCTTTATAGCAAATGATGATAATAAGGTCTCTAAGAAAATGGATAGTAGATACTCAAGACACATGAATAGTGATTCATCCTAATTTCTAAATCTTAGAGAGAAAGATGAAAGGTTTATGATGTTTAAACACAATGCCAAAGGAAAGATAACTAGAATTAGTAAATTAGTAAAGAAGATCACATTATAATTGATAATGTGCTTTTATTACAAGCAATAAAGTATAGTTGTTACATGTAAGTTAATTTTATGACAAAGATTATACATTATTTCTAGAGTAGATGATAATAGCAATGCATTTTTAGGGAAGATGGAAAGCAATATTTACACAATTGATCTTAATAACCATTTTAACTAATGTATAAAGTTATTAATGTCTATAAGTAAAAATGTATGAATTTGGCATAAGAACCTTAGACATGTATACATTGATCTCATCTCTAACCTTAGGTCTAAATAATTTGTTAATGGACTTCTAAAAGTCATGTTTAAGGAAAACAAAGTGTCCGGTGCTCACTAAATGGCAAACAAACCAAGAGTTCATCAAAGGGAAAAAATTTAATAACTTCCAATATTACAGTTACTCCATATGAATTTGTTTTGACCTATTATATTTACTAGTATAGATGGAAAATGTTATGCATTCGCCACAGTTGTTGAATTTAGTAGATTCAACCTGGGTATTATTTTTGGCTATCTAAAAGGAATGCTTTGGGGCATTTGTTAAGTTTGTAAAGAGATTTCAAAATAAAAGGAAACTCTACATTAAATCAATTAAGCGTGATTATAGTAGGAATTTGAAAAATAAGTTTGAGATTTTCTATTAAGAAAATTGTCTCTTTCATAAATTTTCTACTTCTAAAGCTTTTTAGCAAAATAGAGTTATTGAAAGGAAAATAGGACATTAAATATATAGCTTAAAAATGATAAATTAATATGACCTACAAACTAATTTTTGGGCAAAAGTTATTGTAATTGTAAGTCGCATATCTAACAGAGTTTACATAAGAACAATTATAGATAAAGCACCTTATGAGTTTTGGCATTGGAAAAAGCGAAAGATTAACATTTCAAAGTATTTAGTTATAGATTTTATATTTTAAACATTGAAGATAACTTAAGAAAGTTTGATTCAAAAGCAAACGATGAAAACTTTCTTAGTTACTACTTAACTAGTGACTTTTGTTATTGAAGAATTCATATATATTATTTTTTATTAATTTAACCATTTTGTCTCCATGAAATGTCTTTAAGATGATGATATAGGTCTCTCTAAGGATTTAGATAAATTACCCTATAAAAAGAATAAGAATGATCACCAACACACCCTATAAAAATAAATTATTGAATCATGTGAGGGGTATAAGAAGTATAAGAAGTTTCTAATGGATTGGAAATTTAAGAATAATCATCATCTGAATCAAACTATAAGTGATCTTGAATAAGGTTTAAATACTAGATCACATTTAAGCAATATATTACATTTTGCTTTTATTTTCCAAAATGAACCTAAGATTATTGAAAAAAACCCTTAGTGATGAAGTTCGTTCTTATTATGAATAAAGAATTTGACCAATTTAAGGGAAGTAAAGTGTGGACATTAGTACTTAGACCTAGAAATTATCAAATTATATGCACTAAATGATTTTTTAGAAAAAAAACTAGATGAATAAGGTACAATTATAAGAAATAAAGCTAGATTGGTGGATAAAGGATAATATCAAGAGGTGGGAATAAAATTTGAAGAAATTTTTATACCGATGACCAGATTAGATGTCAATAGAGTATTATTTGCATTTACATCTTATATGAATTTCAAATGGATGTTAAAAGTGCATTTTAAAATGGATTTATTAAAGAGGAATTTTATGCTGATTAAGTAGTAGGTTTTAAAAATCACAATGTGCCTAACCATGTATATAAACTTTCTAATGTATTCTATATCTGAAATAAGCTCTTAGAGCTTGGTATGGTAGGTTAAGTACATTCCTTTTGAAAATGGTTTTACAAAAGGAAAAGTTGACATGACACTCTTCACTAAAAAGGGTAAACCATATATTTTAATTTGTCAAAATTATATTTATTACATTATCTTTGGTGTAACTAATGAAAACATGTGCAAAAATTTGTTGAAGTGTATGAGAAGAGAATTTAAGATAAGCATAATGAGAGAACTTAACTTCTTTCTTGAACTTTAAATTAAGAAAATGATGGAGGGCATCTTCACTAATCAAGTTAAGTACATTAAAGAAGAACTAAAACATTTTTTCAAAGTTAATTCATTAATGTTAATAGTAAGGATATGTACAACATAAAAGTCCATACACATTCAGAAAAAGCCTTTGATCAAATTCAAGTAGCCATTAACTAAGATAGCCCTACATTATCTTCTATTCCAACATCCATATTTCCTTTATGTTTCAATTGAGTTTATGTTGTAGTCCCCTGGCCATAATGGATAATCTACATTACTTTACAATTCTATGGAATATCTCCTCATGAGACTTAGTTTTAGCTCTAAATAATCTTGCATTTCTTTCCTTCCATATGTTGAATCCATTGTAATAAGGTTGTTCTTCACCAACTTGTAGTTTCCTTTATTCCCCACTTTCATTATTAAGGACCATTCAATTACTCCACTCCCATCAGTTGTATTTCATTTTTTGTTCAGTAGACAGGTGATCCTACTCCAAACTTCCTGAGTGTAACTACGTTAAGTCATCATATGCTCTATGCTTTCTAGTTGCACTAAGCATAACTTACAGGTTCTAGAATTTATAATAAAATTAATGTTGTCCTTTTCAGGAAGCCACCCTCCTATTTCAAGCCAGAGGATAAAGGACTATGTTGGACTCCCATCTTAGTACCAAACTAATTGACTCCATTGCACCTAGTTATTTAATGTTCTCAGTTATAACTTCTTGTAAGCCTTTATAGAGAATACAATTGATTTATCATGTATCTATAGAACTTGGTTTGGTTTTGTACAATATGGCTAATAAGGTAGAAGGTTATTCATGATGCTATCTATTATTCTTGAAGTGAAATGACCATTTCCATTGGTTGTTCGCATTTGAGCTTTTTCATCTTTACTTTCTAAGGTATTAAAGGCCCTCATATGTTGTACTTCTTTTAATTTGAATATAGGGCCCTTGATGCTAGTCCTCATACCAAAAAGATATACTTTTCCCATCTCCTATTTTATGCTTCACTATTTTTTGCAAGCACTGCCTCATATTCAGTGTTTGTCTATGTGTTTAGGACATGCTTGTGTTAGGATTAATTGTCCATATATTGTTCTTCTTGATGTGGAATATATACACCCATTTCATACATAGTTCCTTTTTATCCTTGCATAATCCTTATAACCTTTTGGCCAACATTACTTTCCTCATTTTTTTAATAGAAGTGATTCCTAAGCCACCTAAATTGTTAAGAGTGCAAAAATAAGACCACTTAACTCTTAGAGCCTTCTTTTGATTGTTTGATCCCTTCCAAAGGATATCCCTCATCTATTTGTCTATGTATTTCAAGATGCTTTGAGGGAGTGCTAAATAAGCCAACCAACAAGTTGTCATATTATTAAGTTTTGATATGATCAGTTGAAGACTTCCATCATGGCTTAGAAATCTGTTTCTATAATTATTCAATCTCTTGTTAATAGAATTCACTAGAGGGAAGCAGTCTATTGCACTATTTTTTTTAGTAATAAGAACTCCCAAATATTTAAAAGGTAACCTAACATAACTGGTTCCTAAATCTATAGATCTAGTTGCCTCCTCTGAATCCCATATCAACGGAAAAGTAGATTAAGCTTATAAGTATTGAATGCTAGCTCTGATAGAGATGTAAACCTCTCCAATGTATCAAATGTTAGGTTGATGGATAATTAATCAACTCTACACAAGAATAACAAATCATCTAGAAACATTAGATGATAAAGCTTGAATTCCCTTTATCTATAATGGTGCTTGAATTCAAAATTTTTGGTTGTATTATAAGTCATCATTCTAGTCAGAACTTCCATTCAAAGTTTGAACATGTAAAGAGACAAAGGATCCCTTTACTTAAGTCCTTTAACAGTCTTGAATTGCATTGTTGACTCTCCATTTATAAATATGGCATGTAATAGAGTGGTTATGCATTCCTCAATACATTTGTTGAATTTAGTGGGAAAACCTGAAGATTGAAGTATTTAAGCAATGAACCTCTAACTAACTGAATCATAGGCCTTTGTCAACTCTATCTTCAATGTATAACTTCTGACATCTTTCCTTTATTCGTATCCTTTAGGCAATTCTTGATATAAAAAGATGTTGTTTATAATAATTTGGCCTTGCACAAATTAATTCTCGGCTAGGTTTATGTTGTTGCGCAAGCAATTCCTCATTCTATTTGGAAAATTTTTAAAAATTTCTTTGTATACTACATTAAAATAAGAAATGGGTGAGTATTATGCCAATTTAAGTTTAACTTGTACTTTGGAATTAGACAAATGTAGATCTTATCCCATTCCTTAAAAATTCCATTGCTTTGAATTTTTTTTTGAACTACTTTTGTAACAATGTCCCCTGTGGAGTCTCTTGTCTGCTAAAAATATCTCCCATTAAATCCATCAAGCCCAGGGCCCTTACCTGGATGGATTGAAAACAATGTTGATTTAATCTCCTCCGTTGTGAACTCCTTGTTCATTTCTTGTTTTTCTTTCTTAGTGATGGAATTAATAGAGTTTAAGATTTCTCCTAAAATTTTTTGAACTTACTAATCTTTACCAAGTTTTCTTTTTAAAAAACCATAGACTAACTCCTGCAACGTCTTATATTCGATAACTCTATTGCCATCTTCATCAGTGAGGAACATGATATGGTTCTTATTTATTCTAGATTGAATATCATTAAATTCGTATTTATTACATCTTTCCCCTTCATTGAGCTATAACATTTTGGAATTGTACCTAAGTTAAGAGTTCAAGTTTTCCAATGATTCATTGTGTCGATAAAATAAGGTAGATTCTTTATCCTTCAAGGCCTTATCTCTAAGGTTGTCTATGATTTGTTTCTAATAGCCCATTAGTTCCTTTAGTGCCTTCTGCTTCTCCTTCTATATTGGGTCATTAGCTTGTAAGTAAGGGGGTTAAGGTTTTGTGTGATGGCTTTTAGTTTCTAGAGGCAACAAAAGCTTTGGGTGCCTTCAATGTTAACACTCAATACTTTTTATATTGCTTCATTAAAACTTATATGTTTTAGTAAAAAGTTAAAAAGCATAAATGGAGCTCTCTTCTTCACCTTACCTTAGTGAATTGAATATGTATAGGATAATGATCTGATATGATTTGTTCTCCAAATAATGTAAAGCTTAATGGGAACTCATGTAACCAATGTGGGTTAATTAGGCATTTGTCTAGTTTCTTCATTAGTAACCATTCCCCCACTTATTTGTTGCTCCAGGTAAACAAGTTACCATGAAATCTTAAAATAGTTAATGTTGTTCTATTATGAGGCTTTGTAATTCTCTACAGTTTTTATTTGACCATCTCTTGCCCCCAGAATCTTTGATGAGTTCAAAGTGCAATTATAATCACCTGCTAAGGCCTATGGACACTTTGTTCTACTATTGACGTTGTTAATATAATCCCACAGGCAATTACTTTGGAATCCCTAGTTTGAAGCACACACGATATTCATAACTATTGAATTTGTTGATTTAATCATTATAAGCTCACAGTGAATCAGTACAAAGCCAATCGAGTAGTTTCAATTTTGAAGCTTTGAAACTCATAATAATTCTACCATTAATATTGTGATCATGGTTTATCAAAATAGTCCACTTTGTATATAAAAATCTACTAATATGTTCCCTTTTTTTAGGGTTTCCATAAAACTAACAAAATCTAGCTTATTAAGGATTAAGATGTTTTTACTAGCTATTTTTTTATCTTGGCTATTTAAGCCCTTTACATTCCATATTAATGCATGCAATATTCTTAGTGCCATACGTTTCTCCTTTAGTTTGAACTAGAGCTGAAACTTTTGTAACCTCAGTTATATTCTGCTCTTCATTCTCCATTATGAATTCTTTCCCTTTCCCTTTGGGTGTAGTAGTAACATTCTCATCCTCTCTAGTATGTTACTAACTTTAGCCCTTTGTTTTGGATCCTCTCTAACACTAGATTCATTTTCGTTAACTTGTCATTCCTACACTTCCATATTCTTTGGCTTCCGTACCTTTTTTTTTCTCTTTAGCTTTAGGTCTTCACATGTAGGACACTTTGATAGTATCCTCTTCAAGACCTCCATCATCCTTTAACTTCATAGTTCTTAATAAGTTAAGTAGCTTCCTGCTTGTACCTACATATATAAATACTTAAGCATTTCCAATCCTTTTTAGTAGTACAATGTTCTCATCCATCCCTATTGGCTTACCTAGTTTTCTTGCAATTTAGCCCATTCACTTTACAGAGTAGTACTCTAGAATTACTCTGTGGATATTAACCCAAATAGGGATTGTTCCCATCACACTTCTATCAAGTTTAATTCTTATATGCTATTTTTTTATGACTGGTGGGTAACCTTGCATGTGTCATGATCCAAAATCTATTATTTTCTAAGCTTTCTCCTTTATGGTAAACTTGAAAAATGTTCATCTTCATTAACTATTATGATCTCGAGTCCTATGTTTTTTTTCACATATTGCTTTCCTATTTTTGCATCACAAGGTATGCTAGTCTTCTCTCCAGAAAGTAATCTATAAGTAAAGTGCTCCATTTCTTGGCTCTTATTTGTAAGACTTATAGTGACTAGAGAAACTGGCTCAACTTGTTTTATAGATGTGTTAAATCTCAAACTACCAAAGTTGTTGAAGTCCCCTACTACTAAACTCCATGTTACCTAACTCAAGAAGTAAATGGAGGTGTTTAGTGGCTTGGATCTCGGAAAACGAGAGAAATGTTGGGTTAATGAAATCTAGATATTTTGTTTTTGTTTTTTTGGTTAGGGTTGTGTCTGGTTTTCCATTCTAAAATTGGTAAATTAACTATTGAAACATTTTAAGATGAATAAAGTTAAGCCATTAGGAACACCTATGAGCATCATAACTAAGTTGAACAAGGATGAAGAACAGAAGCGAATTAATGTAAAACTATACTAAAGTATGATTAGTAGTTTACTTCATCTTACAACAAGTAGCCTTTATATTATATTCAATATTTGTTTCTATACTATATTTCAATCAAATCTAAAAGAGTCTCATAACCAGTAAGATATACTTAGATATCTACATAATACCATGTTATTAGGACTTTGGTATCTGAAATACATGATTTTTTATTTAATATGCTATTTGAATGCGGATTATACCCATAGTCTTTTAGATAAAAGGAACACATATGATACTTATCAATTTTAGGCAAAATACATAAGGTTCATGGTTTAGTAAGAAATAAAATTTAGTTACCTTATCAATTATTGAAGCGAGATATGTAGCAGTAGGTCGTTGTTGTGTATCAATTCTATGGCTTAGACGATAACCTAAAGTATATACCATAGACTTTACAAAGATACCAATTAAGTGTGATAACACTAGTTCCACTTGCCTAACAATGAACCCCATTTAACACTTTAGAACGAAGCATATAGAAATTAAATATAATTATTTAGAGATCATGTGTACAATAGAGATATTGAGTTAGAATTTTTTGATACATTATATTAATTGGTCGACATATTCATTAAACTAAAGATTGAGGATAGTTCATGATCAATGGGAATTCCATTTATAAGGATCTTTTTAGGATCTTAAATCTGATTTTGAATAATATTTTTAATTTATTATATGCTTTGGTGTTTCGAAATTAGTTTAGAATTTTGGACAATTGATTCTTTATTATATTTCTAAAAAGGGTGAGAGACATTTGTTGGAACGCGTATGACCCGAATATTCAAAATATACTGCGGAAAAGACCATACAACAACGTGAAGTATAATCGAAAACACCAAGGATGTACGA
>JAOTAX010161368.1:0-14218 GCA_025629825.1 Erythroxylum guanchezii
TATTGATTTTGTCTTTTATCATTTAAAGACAATAAATGCATAACTTTAAAGAATCCTCTCTCATCTTCCACGTTGCATATATCTTATATATATATAACTACTGAGGTGGTCTAAATATATATATATATATATAAACGCTTATGTGGTCCAATCATACTAGGGCCAGTCCTACTGGGTCTCGGGTGTGAAAAAAACTCCGGAGACCTGTTTCAGCAATATCGATGTTGCAATCTCATCGGGAAATATCCCAATCTCATCGAGATCCATTTGGTTCTATTGCTCTCTATATAATGGATCTTTATCCAAAACTATTTTACGAATTCTCCAAGTCACTCTTATGTGTGCGACTCATTAGGTTCTCGGTTATGTTGGCCATTTTGATTAACACTTAGTTGAAGTAAGTCATGAGTGGCATCTAGTAACAAAATAAGTGGTTTGATGAACAGACCCGTGCTCGTCACAAATCATCTCATGAACCCTCCCATAGACAATTGTTATGCAATTCGTCCTTTCACCATACTACACCCCACTTGGTTATGAGTATGGGTAAAGTGTCAACTCTCACTAGACTAAATGCATCAATCTAGTCCAAGTGATATCAGTTCTCGTCCTAGGACCCATTGCTCTATATGTCAATGAAAACATTCTACATGTCACATGCACTCCGACCAGAGATTTCCATGTAATGACCCTAATAAGAGGTCGTGGGTATCATCTTCTGCTATCACAGAAGTGATGAATCCTCTATTGGATACTCAATTACCTTCGAATACCTCAAGTTATACCTAATGACCATCCTATAAGTAACCTCTGCAAGGCAATTAGGAATGGAGTCAAAGCACAGAATCGATATCCAAGATATCCTTGAGTACCTCAAGTCTAAGGATACTTGCACCATTGCTATGATGAGATTATCATTGACATTAGAATAGGACATCCATGTGATGATCTTATGGTAGGTCATCCAATGCACTTACTGTTGGGCCCGGGTATTGTTACTTATTCCAAGGTGACAATTTGAGATGGTCAGGTAAAGGTCGAGAGAGGAAAGTTGAAAACATCAATTTGTAGGAAGAATTTCAGCGTCAACATTGACAGGCTCACCGTGGCAAAGTAAATGTTTCGGTGCTGCAAAACTAGAGAATATTTTCAAGGACCATTTAGGAAAAGTTCGTCGTGGCAAAGTCTCATGGTCAATCAAACCCACACTTCAGGAAAAATGCACCTCGGCAAAGTTTTGAGATCGAGTCAAAAGACCTTTCAGGAAAGGTTCGCCGTGGCCAAAGTCTGGCTTCGTTGCGGCGAAACCTTTGAATCTGCAACCCAGACCCAACAAACCAACACTAATTTGCCCATACAATTCCACAACCATTAACAACTCAACAAAAATAGATATGAACATATACAAAAGGAACTTCTTCAATCTTTAATCTCATAACTAAAACAAAATGGTGTTTGAGCATAGATTTAATCACATATCAACAATTGCATCAATAACTTAATACAAAATACAAATGGATGCTCATGTTTGATATGCTTATAAAGTTACCAAAAAATAGTCGAACTAACTTAGTTATTAAATGTAGCTGTCTTGGAGTTGCCATAGCCTTGCAAGGATCAATAACCTTCTCGTTCTACACCTGAGGAGGGAAAAATAATGGGTTGAGCTACGAAGCTCAGTGGCTAAGATATTTATAGCCATTGGTAACGAGCACACAATCAAGCATATATATATATGTATATATATATATATATATATGTATATATATATATATCATCTCAATCTAGCTATTAAATCATCAACAATTCTAACTCAAAGGCTCCTACTTATGAATGTTATCACACAAGCATATCAGGTATGTATTTAATCATCAAAACACAACACTCAACTATATATCATGCTCAACAAATCATAAATGGAATGAATATCATAGTGGCTTGAGAGTCCCATGGATCGAAATGGTGAAATCGAAGTTTACACCATGAAATAAATGAGTTCGTTTCTTAGGAGTTCATGTATCACAAGCGGGCAGCCGGGAGAAGACTTTAAGTCAACATGCACGTGACAAACGAAATGGTATCTCTCTTGCTCATACACAAGCAAACTTTTTATACTCAATACATTTCATCACATATTCATACTTCATGCTTCTTATGCTATTTCCTATTTTGATTATACCTAATGTCATAATATCTTTCAAAGCATAACATGATAATAAGTCATATTGCATATTCCAACAATCATAGCAATTCAAAATCAAGTAATTAAGCATACACACATAGGTAAGAAATTTGCCCATCTCTAAAATAACTATAAACATATTACCCACTTAAATTGCTTGGAAATCCAAACTCAAGTTTGCCTTTCCTCTTGCTTTTGTATGGGATTTTCTTAGTTTCCTTCAAACAAACCAAATTTCCATTCAAACCAATATTCCAATAGAAAATCCATAAAGCTTAAATAATCCAAAAATGTAAAATAAATAAAAATTGAGCATAAACTTATTCTACCTATAGTTTATCTAGGCTAGCAAAACTAAAATCTAGTTTAAAACCCACGAAAATCAAAATGGGTTCAATGGTTCTCTTCTTCCTCCCTCTTCCTTCTTCTTTTTTCTCCTTCTCCACGTTTTCTTTTTCTTTCCTAGCTTCTCCCACTATTTCTTCTTCTTTCTTTCTTTCTTCTCCACGTTTTTCTCTCTTATTTCAATGCCTCCTTACTCCTTTAGTCTATTAAATACCATATTATGCCCATTACTCTAGCATAATTCTAACATTTCTATTCAATAATTCTAATTTTTACTTATGCTTGCTAAATTAATGGACTAAATTCTAAAATAATAAAAATAAAATAAATAAACAAATAAATAAATAGTTTAAAAAAATTTGGGGTCCAACACTTACTACCTCTTGTAAGCATCCACATCTCAACTTTAAACATCTCATGTTTATAGTTTTTGAGATCCACTGCTTGATTAAATCAAGGAGTTTGATATGTGCTAGTCTATCCAGATTAACAATGTGCAGTCTCATTAATCATATTACTAGGGATAATTTAGATACTGACATAATTGCACATGATAGGAATCTCAGTAGTATGATCAGATCATGATTTCCTTCATGCTATGTCATATATCATGGATTTCATTAATTTGCTTATAGATCAATATCAATTCATAAATAATGAACACCGAATTAATAAAAGATGTCTTTCTTTAATATTGAAAATAAAATCTATACACAACTTTGTACAAAATGCGCTAAAGGCAATAGCCTTTAGGGCACTACTCTAACATAAGCTACCTGATGATAAAGAAGAGGGAGAAAAATCGAATTACGTAGAAAATAGGCGAGAAATATATTTGTTGATTTCTTATCATCCTAAGGAATTACTAGATCAAATTTTTTGTTACTGTCTAAAGCATTCACATATGTGGAGATCATTCTATGTTCTTAGAATTGGACAAATCCTATCACTATTAGGTGAAGTTCACTGATAACTTTAAAAATTTTATCATAGACAAAGGAAATGTATCACTCAAAATTAAGGCAAATTTAGTCCATAATATTTATAATGTCCAGTTTTTCAAGCTTTCTAATGTTAGACAACTTTAGTACTCAATAAAAGGTGGGCATAATTGCTTAGACCAATATAATGAAAAATTGTATATTTCTACTTCATCTTAACACTATCTCTTATTCATGATTTTTGGCTGCAGTAAAAGAAGAAGGGTTGTTGTATCATTTTTGCTATTGACATCTAAAATTTGGTAGATTAAAGTCACTATAAAAAAAGAATATGGTGATAAGCCTCAACATCGAGATTAGTTTCCGAAAGGAAATTTTTAGAAAGCAAAGAAAGTTTTAGAGCTTGTCTATTCTAATTCATATAGACTAATAACTCCTTATTCTAATGGATGTAGAAAATGCATTATTATATTCATTAATGACTATAACTAAAAAACTTGGATGTATTTTTTTACAAAACAAGTTTGAAGCCTTTATAAGTTTTAAAAGCTATAGAACTCTTATTGAGAAAGGGGTTGACAATCTAATAAAGAACCTTTGTATAGATCATGGTGGAGAATACAACTCAGATACATTGTCAAATTTGTATATGTCTCAAAGAATCAAGAGGCAATATACAACAACTTACATGCCTTAATAGAATAGTGTTTGTAAGAGAGGAAGAATCATAGAATCCTAAATATGGGGCATAGTATTTTGTCAAGGAGTAGTCTTCTAAGAAGTTTTTAGCCTGAAATTGTTAATTATAGCATTCACATTTTGAATAGAAGTCCTACATTTGCTATTTTAAATATGACATCAAAGGAAGCATAGAGCTGGTGGAAACCAGATGTATAAAACTTCAAAATGTTTGAGTGTATTATGCATGCCTATATACTAGATTATAAGAGAAAGAAGTTATAAAGGAGAAAATTGTGTTTTTCTTGGTCTTAACAATCAACACAAAGCTTATACACTTTATAATCCTAGCACAAAGAAAATATTTTTAGTTGTGATGTAGTTTTGATAAAAGTTGAATACTATTGTGAGTAAACAAATTTTAATAATTTTAGATGGAGAAGATGACAAGGAAATAGAAGATTATAAAAAACCATATTCTAACAACTTCTTCTCAAAGATTAATCTCAACATGAAGATTTCTAACCTTCTGAATTCATGACAGTAACACCAAAATCCAGCGAACAAGTGAAAACAATAAATTCGAGCGTCAAACGTGTTAAAAAAGGCCAATATGGATGACAAATTATGAGGTCATTAGAATTTACGACATATCTTTTAACTCGATGTAAATTTTGCTTTCTTATATGGCTACTTGAAGAAAAAGGTATTTGTTGACTAACCGTTTAGTTACATTAAGCTTGGTAAAGAGCATAAAGTTTACAGATTGAAGAAAGCTCTTTATAGATTAAAATGAGTCATGTAGGCTTGGTACATCAGGATTGAGGCTTATCTTAAAAGAAGGTTTCCAAAAATATCCCTATGAGCACACTCTCTTTGTTAAAGTTAGAGGTTGAGGAAAATGCTCATTGTGTACTTATATATCGATTACTTTATTTTTATTAGAAGGAAGATTGGGGCATTTAAAGACTTTAAAAAGTTGATGATAGTTAAATTTGAAATCTTTGATCTTGATATAATGCAGTGCTTTCTTGGCATCAAGTAATGCAATCTTTAGTTGAAACATTTATTTCTTAAAAGAAGTATGTGCGAGAATTTGGATAGGTTTCATATGACAAATTGTATTCTTATAAGCATTCCAATTGATTGTGGCTCAAAGTTAAACAATGAAACTAAAGGAAGGGCGGTGTCTAACATATTTTACAAGCACATTATTGGCAACCTGCTTTATTTGATTGCAATAAGGTTAGACATGACGCATCTTGTGAGTCTAATAAGTAGATAAGTGAAGAAACCCTCAAAGATGCATCTATAAGATGCCAAGAGAATCCTTTACTATTTGCAAAGAACTAAAAATTTTGGCTTATTTTATAGGTGAGGTAAAATATTATATTTGATTGATTTTATTGACAGTGGTTATGCAAGCAATATAGATGAAAGAAAAGCACTTTCGATCATTTTTTTGTGGTAGGATCAATGGATATTTCATGATCGTCCAAGAAGTAACTAAATATCACATTGTGAACCACAAAGGCTAATTTCTTTTTCGCTACAACTTGTGATTGTTAAGCTATATGGTTAGGGAAAATTCTAGATGAGCTACATTTCAAGCAAGATAGAGCTACTAAACAATTTTGTGACATTAGTTCAATAGTTAAACTATAAAAAAAATTCTTGTTTTGTATGGAAGAAACAAGCATATTGATATGAAAATCCTACTTTTTGAGAGATCTTAACAACGATGCAGTTATTGACCATAAGTATTACATAAGTGAAGAACAATTAGTTAATCTTTAATCAAACCTCAAATATATCTTCCTTTCAAAATTTCTAAAGGTTAATAGGAGTTTGCATTTTAGAAAATTCTATTTGATGGAATTGTACAAACAAACAAAAGTTTAAAGCTATCAGTTTAAAGAAGGGAATGTTAGAAATAAGATATGTGATTGTCAGTTATTTTACCATATTAACTTAGTCAATAACAATCCTAGTCTTTAAAAATTTAGTTTGTTATTTGAACGTATCTTTTAGTTACCTTGATTTTAGGAGTAGTCTTTGGATGATTATTTTTATCTCCTTGTTATTGTTATTTATTTATTTATAATAGCAGATTTACAAAATAAACAATAAAAAGAATGAAAGTATTTCCTCCTTTATAGCTCTCTTCTCTTTTACTGTTCTCTCTTATTCATCCTATTTTCATTTCTTTGTATCAATATGGAAATCAATCAACTCAATGTTTCATTCTCTTGTATGACGTCTGTTCCCACAAGTTGAGCTGAGAGGGTTTTTAATAGAAAACACATATAATAAGTTAATTATATAAAATTTTATAATTATAAATATCACAACTATTAGAAAATCATATATAAGACTTGATTTATTAGAAAGATAGGGATTGTATAAGAAAATTTTGAAATCAGTGAAAATCATATAGAAAGAGTTCTACAAGTTTTGGAATTATGTAAGTCTCTTATACTATAGATCAAAGAAAAGATTTATAAGTGATTTTTGTTCAATTGAGTGATACAAGTATGTTTCGATTTTATCATGTTATCTGTAAGTAAAATTTTTCTTACATTAGTATTAGAGCATGTTTTACTTGTATTATGATAATTGGAAGATAATTTTTTCTTTATTGATTTATAATTCAAATGCTTATATTTTCATATAAAAATGTTTACAAGAAGTAACTATATGTTTCCATTAGTTTCAAATGTATATTCTTATCCATTAGATGTAACTCAAACTTAATTTTCTATTTAGCCACTAATCTCAGATTAGTGTCATTAACATTTTATAGTTTATCCCAAAAACCTTTCTTCTGACCCTACCCTTATGAATTGAATTGGAAAAATATTAGTCAAGATAAGAATTAATGATTATCAACATCCATGGCTTTGTTGTTAGAATAAGGCACTGTTTGTTTGAATCTAACACCTATGTTATGTCTACACATTGAAAACCTATAGTTTATGTCCTTTTATATCCTTTTATTGTGAAAATTTGGAAAAAAAAGTATAAACAAAATTATATTGAATGTTTGAGAACTCATTTGTGTATTACATACTCAAAACTTTCACCCATAAAAACAATATACTCATCGTAGCCAATGAACCACTATAGCAGCTTTTTTATGGACAATAACCTAAGTCACCACCACTATTACACACATTTTTTTAAGTTGTGGTGGCCATCATTTTCTTATGTATGTAGTTCTATGTCATACATAACATCTCCTATATATCTATATATCGATAACAACTATGCATAAAACTTCAGTCAAGAACAAAGGAAGAGTACAGTTGGGTCAACGATTCAATCATGGCTCTTCTGGTTATAATGGCTAGTGTAACTTTGTAAAAAAGTGTGGCTAGGGTTTTCAAGATAAGAACATGGTGGGCTTTTGTTCTTGGAGTAATTAAAACCTAAATATATAATAACTTATTTTTAAACATATGAATAAATAAACATATTCAAAGTAGGGAATAAACTTTGTTTATGTTATTGTGGGCTAAACTCATAAACTTATTAGGGCCTAATCTTAACTTAATCCTAATAAAAATATACATATATTGTTTTATTTTGCTATTATAGAGACTTGAACCTTTGACCTATATTATTATGTTCACTTTTTTATTCAATTTTTAATGATACATACGTGGCATTAGTTGTTAACAATTGTTAAATTTGGAATACTATGTGTTTATTGGAATGCATTGCTCTTTCAATTTTGATTGTTTTATATGTATGTGCCATACATATCATACTTGAGATACTTGTAAATAAATATATCTAAATAGAACTATTAATTGTTGATCAACTTGGATAATGATTGGAAACTTAGTGACCTTTTGATTCTATATATAATTGTGAAAATTTTAAAGTATCTATTTAGAATATTGCATCCTATTAACTAAAATTGCTAACAATTGTGTACTAAATATGTCATTGTGGGAACTATATGTTTGAGAAAAATGGCTACAATATCTAAGGTTTTGTTGTAGAATTCACTAGAGGTGAAAATTTTACTGGAGACAATTTAGAAAATTGGAAGTATGATAATCCAGTATCTATTGGAAGAGCAAAAGGCTCTTGCCTCATTATATGAAATAATGATAGTCTTTAAGAAGGACGCTATGGGTGTCAACATTGAAAATCTTTAAGGTGAATATTCAAATAAAGGGGAGAACCTTGCTATCATGAAAACACCAGCCGTTACCATAGTAGTTGCATAAATAGAAACGGATAATGGAGTGGGACCCTCCATAGCATCGGGAGACCAAGTATGTGATCCTATCTGTGTAGATTTCCCAATAGCCCCAAGAAGAAGAAGAAAATTATCCAATAAAAACTTCAAGAACTAATTAAGTATAAGAAGAGTTTTTTGATTAATTTAAAAAGTTATGTGATGAAAATTAAATAAGATAGCTAATGACGATCATATGAATCCACTAATAAGATGGTGGTGTAGAGATGAGAAATAGTAATCTTCTTATGGTTAAGTGTATAATGGCATATGCAAATTTGCCTATCACCTGTTAGAGTGATGTCTCATTAATGATCACGTATGTACTTGATAGGATGCTTATCAAATCATATCCTAAAACTTTACATGAGATATAGATAGGTAAGAAACTTGATTAATTATTTATAATTTCTTGATGATGTGTTTGTTATCAATATTCATGGTCCTTCTTATAAGTATGAGATTTTATGTTCCAAAAGGAAGAAGAGTATGTTTAAAAGATATTTTTGATGTTATAAAGGATATATGTTTAAAGGTGAATAGGGTAATAAACAAGAATTTGAATTTATGTCATAAGATATCTCATTCTTAGAGAATGATTTTCCAAAGCAAGAAGAGATGGTTCAAAACTTATCCCTTTATGAAAGACTTGAATTAAAATGATCTTGTAAGATATGAACAATTGAATGGTGTTGATCTACGTGGGAGAAATTTAGGAGATGATGAATAGGTTTTTGATCAATGATGATTTCAACTCAGTAGAAGCTCTTTACCACTATCTAGGTCAAGTGGGAGTAATATGAATGTAGATATTCATTTCTCGAATTTTCATTATACCCATATTGTAAGTGGATTATTCCTTAAACAATTTTGAAGTTGAAAGGAATAACTTTTATAGTAGTTATTAAAGAGAATAATAAGCCAAAGAATATGAAAATGCTTTATTAGTTCTTTCTAAAGATTAATAAGTTATAGCAATAGATGAAGAATAAATTTTAATGAGTTTTTTTTTAAGTTTAAGACTTGGATAATCTTCCAAAAAGACATGTAGTCATTAAGAAGAAACGTGTTCTTTAAATGTTAAGTAAAAGACTAACGGAAGCTATTAAAAGATATAAAATTGTCTAGTGGAAAAAGAATGCACACATTCAAAGTGATCGATTATAAGAAGAAATTCTCATTCATCATAAGGTTTACATTAGTTTAACTAATTCTAGCCTTAATAGTTGGAATGGATCTTAATATATGTCAAATGGATGTAAAGACTATCTTAAATAGAGAACTAGATAAAGGAATCTATATGTTACAATCACTAGGTTTCATTAAGAAGGGCCAAGAGCATTATATCCTTAGATTGTTCAAGTTAATATGTAGTCCAACATAGTCTTAAAGTAAGTGGCATATCTCAATCTTAGTATAATCATGTCGTATCATTTTAGTATGATTGGAAAAGATCACTTAGTACTTATCAAAAGGTCTCATCGATAAATGTGTAATTTATTGTTTCAAATAGATAATATTTATTGGCAGCAAGTGATAATAAGTAGTTTGTTAAGCAAACAAACAAATTGGCTATCGACCATGATCAAAATGAAGAATATGACTAAGGTTGCATACATCTTTGTGGCTAAAATAGCTAAGTATCATTCAAGTAGAGCTTTCTTACTATTATAAGCTACATACATATCAATCGAATACTTAAACAGTTTTATATGCAAGATAATAAAGCATTTTTGTAATGTCAATTACTAAAAGTGAGCATCTACACAATATGTCGTCTCCATGGATACCACAAGAAGAACAAGAGACAAAGATGGTTCTTTATGTCGAAGAAATTAGTAGTCTCACTCACACTATGTTGTGTATGAACAAGTAAAAATGAGTACTAAAGAGCTCAAATATCAAGATCCAATCGAAACACTTAGATATTAAGTAACTATGTCAAAGACATAGTAGCATAAAGAGAAATGTATATATCTCATGAATATTCATAATACTTATTATTAATGATCATGGTTTGTTCATCATCAAATACTTGATGCAATATATGTTTAATTGAGAATTGAAGAACATTTTTAAGAGTAAAGTTTAAATGAAAATACAATTCTAAAAAGGTGAGAATGCTTGATTTTGAATTAAGCTTTATGCTCTAAAATGAATATTAATTGAATGAGTGTTGAACGATCAATTCTAGATATGAAAAGAATATCGAACAAATATAAGATGCCTTGCAACATAGGTGATCACCTCCATTATTTTGTAAAAATTGATATGAGACAAGTTTTAAGCGATTTATATAAATGAAAAATGAGAGCTCAAGGCTTTAAAAACTAATGCCAATGTGAAGCATATTAAAGGGTGTAAAAGATTATTAGTAATGATATAACCCAAAAAAGTGGTATGTTCATCGAATAGGTCTTAATATGTTAGATATAAGTTTTGAAAAGTGGATTAAATAAATAAACAATTGAACTCAAGTAAGGCAATAGGTATACCTAAACTATCATATGTATAGTATTTGAGGAAAGACATATGATCTAATAAAATAGAGTCAATATTATAACATATGGATCATACCATATGTGCGTTTTCAACCAATAAGGATAATATAAGTCATATTCTCAACTTATATTGTGTGACGATCCTTCGAGGCTTTATGAACCTCAAATATAAAGTATCCTTTTTACTCGGGTTCTAATTCCGAATAATTGAACTAATATTTTCTATCTTAGAATATTAATAGAAAATCATGAATAATTTGATATCATAAGACATTCTAAAAAAGCAAGTTAATTTAATTCAAAGGATTGAGATGAAGAAGACCATTATAAATTTTAGTTTGTATCAATATGTATTTAAAAGGGCCCACCTTCTATATAGAAGGTAGTATAAATAGAAAATAGAATAAGAATGAGATCATGATTGATACAATAAATAATCTAGTGTATAGCATACTAAACTTACGTAAGGATCGATTCATTAGTTGGTAAGTCATATTTTTTGACAAATGTATGATAATATGCTCTCATAGTATACTAGTTGTGCGGGATATTAGACAAATATGAGTAATATTGAATCATTTTCTTTTTGATCAATTAACTTTTTTATGTGTAAGTCAGAGAAAATGGATAAGCATACATAATAAGTTAATAATATTAAATATTATAATTTTAAAGGTTGAATTGTTAAGAAATCATATATAAGATATGATTTACCAAAAGATAGAAGTTGGATTAGGAAATTTTGAAATAAGTGAAAAATGTGTAGAAAAAGTTATGCAAGTTTGGAGATTCTACTACAAGTTTCTTTATCTTATGCATTAAAGCGAAAATTCGTAAGTGATTTTGTTCAATTGATTAGGTTTCTATCCTATCATGTTATCAGCGAGTGAACATTTTCTTGTAGTTGTTAATTTCTTTCTTCCTATAAACGACTTTTGTTTTCTCAATCCTTCATTTCCTTATCTTTAAAACGAACCATTCATTTCAGTCTCATTTGGAGGCTATCCGATGGACCCTACGTACTAGGATGCTTCATGTCATTTTTCGGACTAAGCACAGACTTTTGGTTACCCAAGCACTACACCAATGCGCTACATAAATAACAACTTCCTTAGCTCTATATCTTTGTATGAATCGTTAAAAGAAAATCAATAGCTTTCCAGATCAATAAAACATAAAACAACAGAGATTTCTATGGATTGGTGGCTGGTTTGTTATGGCATCCTAAGAATTTGAAGCTACCCCATTGATCTATCTTTAGGTTAGTCGACCTTATATGACAAGTCTTTTTTTTTTGCCCTCTTATACTTTATCTTAATAAGTTATAGCTTAAACTAAAAATAATATTTTTGAAGCAAAAATTAACTGGAACGTAAGTATCTTGAAAAATATAACTGGAAAGTAATTGTATATCTTTTATTAAGAGAAATAATGTTGATAATTGAAGAACATAAAAATGAAATGGATCAATGTTTTGATAAGAGTTGCATGAACTGAACTTGTCTATTCAAGACGACCACTACAATTTACATTCAAGACGCCCATTACAAGTTGTTGATATTATCTTGTCACCTCCATACCCCCAAAGTCTCTCAAGCGGTTTGCAGGTGAGATTCTGACTATCGCATTATTGGAACACTACAACATGTCAGCTTTTCCAATTACTTTAGTTGCTATTCCATCTTTATTACTTAATCATAATTTTTGTATAAGTTTAGAATTAGTGCTCCAGAAAAATCTAAATTAACCATGAAATTCTTCTTTGATTCTTTTGTCAGTAATGGGGAAAATATCAGAAAACTTACTTACCATTCCTCCAACGAACAAAAGTTTCTTTTGTCAACGAATAAACTTGAGACCGTTTGGTGGGAGGACAGTCATCAAGTTAATTACCTTCCATTCCTTTACCTCGTATCATTTTTCGTCTCGTTGTCAACATGGAAGCAGACTTTTTTTTTTTGAAACGTTATCATGTGAGCTCAGCGCATATTATTTATATCCAAAGCTAAAACGTCATACAAAAAAAGTGGAGGGCATACCTCCTATTCAAGACCAGACATAGAATCGGCCGCCCTAGCGATCGTATGAGCAATCTAATTCGCTGATCTCTTAACAAACGCAGTGAAAATAAACTGATGCTCTCTAAGAAGAGCTTTACAATCCTCAATAATCATCGAAAAATAGGAAGGAAAGTTTTGTGTGGAGGTCAAGAAATGAGCAATTATTTGACAATCCGTTTCCACACAGATAGGAACAAAAGAGAGGCTTTTGATCCACCTTAGAGCTTCCCTAAAACATAATGCTTCACCTATTTGAGGATCCCTCCACCCCGGTAAAATTAGTAGCTTGCCTGCACAGTTTAGCCCTTTGCCATCCCGAATCACCATTCCTAATCCATAAAAACCAGAAGGTAGAAGCGCCACGTCGACATTACATTTAAATTGATTCGGTTGGGGAGCTTGCCATTTGGATAGATTTATGGATGGAATTTGTGCTAAGGTGTTGAATTTTCGGTGTTGAGCAGTCGTCCAATCTAATAATGTTGTTGCGGCTCTACAAAAAAATAGAGCAGGGGGCCTAGGTTTTCTGCTGCCATAGAACTTCATTTCGATAGGTCCATAAATTCCATAAAATCATGCAAGTCTGCTCCTGTTGTGCTGTTGTACTACTAAACATAACAGAGGCAAGCCAATGGGTGAATGTGACCGTATGAGACAAAATCCAACCTACATTGAAAAGACGCCACACAGCAATAGCAAAATCACAAGTGAGAAATAAATGAAGTTCAGTCTCTAGAGCTCTAGCACATATTGGGCAAGAGTCAACGATGTCTATATGTCTGCATTGTAAATTGGCTCGACATGGGAGTGCATTTCTCAAAAGGCGCCATATAAACAATTTAACTTTACCCGGCATGTGAAGTTTCCAAATCTTCTCCCATGGGAAGCCTGTTACTCTAAATTCAACATTCACATTCTCCATACCAAGCCGATATCCTTTTTGTTAAGTCAAAACTGACTTTACGTATTGAATAATTTTGATGAAAACAAAAAGGAGACAAAAGAAAAGCAGACGGAAGCTGTTCGAAACAAAAAAAAGACGAAGCAAACAAAAGCAAACGGAAGCTGTTCGAAACAAAAAAACAGACAAAGCAAACAAAAGCAGACGGAAGCTGTTCGAAGCAAAAACAGACGAAGCAAAGCAAAAGTAGACGGAAGCTGTTCGAAACAAAAAACAGACGAAGCAAGCAAAAGCAGACGGAAGCTGTTCGAAACAAAAAAACAGACGAAGCAAACAAAAGCAGACGGAAGCTGTTCGAAGC
>JAOTAX010161378.1:0-14218 GCA_025629825.1 Erythroxylum guanchezii
CCCCAAATGGGCTATTGAAATTCTATTGATTGTAATGTGTTCACTGAAATGTTTATGGATAACATTGGGCCCAATTTAGTTATGGATTTTCGTACATTAAATGGTTAAGTGTATTGTTATGACTGGAGCTTTTGAGTGTTTCAAAAAAAAATATATACTGAGTTTATTGAGTGACGTAGCACGCTACCCTCGCGGGGCACGGACTCGGATATCACCATCGATGTCGGGTTCAGGTCACACGGGAGTGAGGTGTTACACTTCGTCTCCCTTTCCGGGGGTAAACCTAGTAGTTCTGCAGAAAACACATCCAAGAAATCCCTAACAATAGGAATATCCTGAATGGTTTGTTCATTACGAGTATCAACCACATGGGCCAGGTAAGCCTCACATCCATCTCGAATCAGTTTCAGCACACTTATAAATGAAATTAGTCAGGCTGGCACAACCTAACTAACTCCTCAAAACACCATTCTCGACTAATTAGGGGATTCAAAAACTACTTACACAGTATAACAATTCATCACAGCCCGATGAGCAGTAAGTCAATCCATGCCTGCAATAATAAATATTTCCTTTAACTGCAATACAACCAAATCAGCTTCTAACTCTACCTGATCAATCCGAACTATACACCTTTTACATACCTTACCAATAACCATCTTTATTTTCAAATCAATGAATAGGAGAGCACTAGCATGATAGATAACAAAGGTCGAGGCTTTAAAGATTCTTATTCGTTCTTTTCACCACCGAAGCATATGGAGAAGATGACTCACGATTGGAGCATAAAAATGGAGATAAAAGGCTAGCTTTTCCACACCAACTTAACGGGAATATCGACGATAAGTCATGGTTAAGCTATTTTTGTCGTTTTAATGTTGTAATTTCTTTTCCAATTGTTGTGTGGTTGGTGTTGATTTGATTGGGTTTTGAAATGAATGATCTTAATACGTTAGTTTGATTGTTTTATTTCAGACCTATTGCTAAAACATTGAATGTAATCTGTAATTGTTACTTTTGATGTTTATGAGTAGCATCTTCCCCAGATTGAACAAATCCACCTCTTAATTGGGACCCAGATTGTCTCGATCTAGCCTGGAATCGAGGCAATCTATTCTGATGCTTTCTGAAGCTTCTGCTAGAATCAGCCTGAGATTCATCCTGTCTGTTTCCTCTAACCTCCTATCTATACTCTCCCTAACCATCCCTCAACAACTGTTTAATTCTAATCGAGGCCACTCGGAGTTCTGTAAAACTACCCAAATTTAAAATGGCTAGCCTCGTTCTAATCTCTATGTTTAAATCGTCTACATTTGTCTTCCTCAGTTGGGATCAAGGCAGTTGCATACCCCATTAACTCATTGAATCTTATCTCATACTTTGCCAATGTGAGCTTGCCTTGCTTCAGATCCAAAAATTCCTTCATCTTCCTATCCAGATAAATCTTTGGCATATAATTCTCTCAGAACACCCTCAGAAAGTCTTCCCAAGTCAAACTATAAGGTCTGGTGGTATTGCCTGGAACAGTCTTCCACCACTAGTCTGCTGGACCTTGCAGTAGTGAGACCGTATAATCAAATCTTTCATTTTCCTTATAGTCCATCTGGTTGAACACTCTTTTAATTCTCTCTAACCACCCTCCTTCCTTAACCGAGTCTGTACTTCTATAGAAATCCACAGCCCCCTATTTTCTCAGTTTATCGTATCTTCTTTCTTGCCTTTCTAGAATTCTTATAGGCATTTGGGCAAACTCAGGTACAGGAGACTCTACATTGGCTCCTACAGACTCCATATCAGCTGACTCTCCAATTGGATCACCTATGGAAGGTGACTTATAACAAACAAAAGTTATGATCACTATCTAAATCTCTCACTATTTATCATATCTCTTTACTTTTATGTATCCTTAATATGCCAAACCATACTCTGATATCAAAAATACAACATCCCACTACCATAAACTATATACCCAAACATCCAGAGGACATTCAAGTACATATCCTATGATATTGGTATGTTAGAGCAAACATGTATCCAACTTACACATGGCATCATCTAACATAATTAAAATCACCAAAATTTAAAACCATTCCTTGCATTCATTGACAAAATCTTAAATTGTATTTTACAATCCTTATACAAGTTATAGATAAGAAACTATAAAATACAAGATTACATCTCTTCTGATGTCAGCTGACAGACCTCTGAGCCATAACTTAGTCGAAAATGTTCCTTTAATCCAGTCTAATAAACTAGGTCTTCTGTCTTGTACTTAAAAAGCCACGTTGCAATTTTTTATGAGTTTTGCAAACTTAATGAGTGAACCATCATTGATGATTTCACCAAAACAGATACACAAAAATCACATATTTCACAAATATTCATTCAAAACATGTATAATCCAAATATTCATATTATCATGGCACATCATGTAATCATTGCGAATCAGAACATATATATACAAATGCAGATGCATATGAGACTCCAAATTCATTATTATTGTTGTCATCAAGTGCCTTTCATATACAGATACAAATACTGGCCCATTGGGCTCAGTTAGAACAGAATTCACAAAGCAAAGCTCTACATGTCACGGAACAAAGCTCTATGTGCAGAATACTGAGCTTACAGCTCTATCAAATTGGATGCTCTGATCATAATGCCTTTATCTGAGCATGCGTTTTATGAAATGCATCAAATACAAAGTATGCCATGTATAACAGTCACATATGATGTATAGTCAGAATCTTATAGTCATCAGACCTAAGTCCAACATTCAACTTTTGTTGAGCATTCAAATATCATTCAGAATTGTCAAAGAAATTAGAACACTGCCAATACATTCCCAAATATTAAACTCCTCGAACCTTAAGTCTGGAATTCATAAACAAATCACAAACAGTTAATAATTGGAAGTTAAACAAATTCAATCAATCCTAGGAAAAAATTGGCTCACAGTACGATCCAATATGCTATTTCCTGGATGGTCTAGCAATGTCTGACCGGCGTCCAACGTGCTCCTATATATCATACAGAACACATTTACATAGATCACACTTTTGCACAAATGTAAGCATTCCTTTATGCACATCTATGTATAGAAAATATGGACAATGCATGTTCAATGACAATCTTGAGTATCTTATCGCGATTTTTGTCACCATATTAGTCATATATCAAAACACTCATAAATATAATTTGTACTTAGGGTTTGGACCACAATAAAACAATGTGAAAGTAATTTCATAATCCAATTGATCAATTCAGATTTTTCTAACAACATGCTTTTGGGTTAACTTTGCATGATCATTCTGATATAATATATGACACAATTAGGCAATACTTTCTTCTAAAAAATTGTTCTCCAATGTTCTAAGTTTCAAATGACACCAACATCATACAATTTATTTAGTATTCCAAAAGTTATACTCACTTTACTTTGGACTATTCTTTAAACAAAAACTATACTTTGTATTCAACTTCAAGTCAGATTTTGTAATGCTTAGTGACAGAATTAAAATTCGATCACTTCAAAAAATTTGTAGCCATATGTCTCTAGGTTAATTTAAATACGAATTATTCCATTTGGACACCTACTGATCAAAATATAGTCAAAATACCGAAGTATGTTCAGTGAAATCAACCTAGTTATTACATTCTAATTTTCCTCAACATTTTCATCTTAAATTCAGCAATCAATCGATTTTAGATGGCTATAATTTTTGGTGGAGATGAGTAACAATATGTTATGAGTCTATTGGTTTAAGAATCAAGTCATTTGGACATCGGGTGAAGAAGTTATAACAATAATATCAAAGGATGTTCAGAAACAAACTCTTTCGGAAAGACATTGAAAGTCACGATCGTGCCTCTGTACGATCGCGAGACCCATCTACACTGTGAAGTCGCTATCGTGTAGAAGCACGATTGTGACTTTGTTGTTTCTTTAGAAAAATCACGATCGTGCCTCTTCTTCTTTGGCAAATATTTCTTCTTCATCTCCTTCCTTTTTTTTTTCATTTTTCCCAAATTAATCACTTCTAAATCATCTATTATGCATTTCTGTACCCAATACAATCTCAAAACAAATCAGATTTAAACTTACACTTCAAACATCAAAAATTCGAAACTTCATATATACTTCCTCTCTCTACTATAGATTTTTATTCTCACTTCAATCTTCTTCAATTAATACAAATGACATTAAAACCAATTCTTCTAACTTCATTTTAGCTCAATAACACAAAACAAATAAAACATCTAAGGTTCACACTTAAGCATCAAAAATCTGATTCTCATACATGCAAATTCCATTTTCTACATTTTGTTTCTCTTTCTACTTTCATCTGATGCATTTTTCCATTTTTTACACTTTCATTTCATCAAAAACTTATCATTTTATCAACTCTATATATCACGACCTTACCCAAATCTCATTCCTTATCATCAAACTCATTTAAATTCATCTATGCCAATACTCAACAGATTCATGCATGTACAGTGATAAACAAACCTTATGCATATTTCACAATAAAAAATAGAGTACATATATATATTCATCAATTTTTCACGAACTTCTGTATCATTTTCATTTTACTCCAATTATCACAAGTATTCCCGTATAATACATGCAATATCAAAATACCATTTATAATATCACAAAGCTTAAAACTCAACTTACTTGAGTTAGCTAAATTCCTAGCAAATCAGAATTTGGTGAATGGATGAATACTGAGATTTTAACATAAATCAAACTCTGTCTCTCTATGAATTGAAATTCTTACTTGATGTAAGATTCAATAACAAATTTCATGACAAAAATAGCTTGGTGTTTTCAGTGTAGATGAAGAACAATGCAAGTGAAGAACACGCAACCTGCAGAATTTTCCTTACTAAACACATCACTACGTGTATTACACTCTCACTACCACATGTCACCATGCATGTAAGCCATTTGTCAATATTTACTTAGTCCACGTGCCAGACTAAAATTTGTCCAATTTCAATATTTTTTTCTATTCTAAAATACCCCAAATTTTTTAGAAATTTCCTAAAATTCACCAAAAATTTTGAAATAATAATAATTATCACTAAATATTTTTTTAACACAAATAATCCACAATGCCCATTTAAAAATTAATTCTAACTCAGAAATGTCAATGAATGCATTTATAATCATTTTAATGTGCAAAAATGTGCATGTCATATTTAGCTTAAGCATGATATGCATTTTTCTAATTTCTCAGTAATTTCTCGTAATATACTTTTCTAGCCTTAACATGGGTAACGGGATATTACAGGTATCCATACCCTTATAAGGCATACTTTGTTTCCCTCTCCAACCGATGTGGGATCTCACAATATGCACCCCCTTAGGGCTTAGCATCCTATGCTAGCACGGGTCAGGAACCTGCTCTGATACCATTTGTAACAACCCAGACCACCCTCCCATAGATATTGTCTGCTTTCAGTTGCCCCTCGGGCCAAGACCCTCATGGTTTTGTTCCTCCTATACTCGGGAAAATGCGTCTTAGGGGGAGAGGTGTCCATACCCTTATAAGGTGTACTTTGTTTCCCTCTCCAACTGATGTGGGATCTCACAGCAGTTGAAACTTCAAAGGCAAGGAAAATTACCATAACTTATATATATATGGTGTGAAATGAGTGGTCTTTCTTTAAGGAAACTTGTCATGTAATTAAGTAAGCTACATATCTTTCTTTTTGGCTGCCAAATGTCACTTAATTCCTAAGAGATTTGTCACTTAATTCTCCAAGCCATTTGTCACTCATTTGATAGGCTTAGGAATCCTAAATTTTCACATGTCAACTTGTCTTGCCACTTGAAATTTTTCCTATGCTAAATTTACATATTAATTCATCAATCTTCCAATCCTGACAATTAACTCTAAATTACTAATTGTAATCCATCAATTCTTTTTATTGGTAAACCAAAATACAAGACATTAGAAATGCAAAATCGTGTCACAATCATTTTGAAACTTTCATACCCTGGAAAATTTCAATTAAGTGCACATAAAATGTTTGCATTTTTTTCTAAATCATAATTCATATGTGTATGCTAATATTATGCATGTAAATAAAATCATAAAATCATCGCCTAAATGCACCAAATTAATTTTATAATGATGTAACTCATGTGACTCAGTGTTCTAAGACTCTAACCCTCAGTAGTTTTGGAGACTGACTATTACATTACAATAAGAGTTTCAAGTGTTAATGCTTATAGTGAAATTTGGCATTGTATGCAATAGAGATAAATACAAAACTATCTAGTGTATTATATTAAATATGAAATATTGTTTTTATAGGCCCTATTTTGTGTTAAAGAGCCTCACTCATCCTTTTTCTTTGTAATTTGTGGTTGTCTGTCCATCAAAATAAGTCATCCAACTAATGTCTGCCATATGTGTTGCTTTAATAGTACGAGTGTTTTTTGTGTGAAAGCAAAGGAGGTCTTAATTTTGTGTTTTTGTTTAGAATATTCTTATAATCATTGATGAGATTTTATGTTCTTCTTTAATAGTCTAAGTATTTATGTTTGGGTTTTGTTTGAATCATTAATGAGTAGATGTATGATTACATAAGTATTTACTGTATGTGGAATGAGTTTGAGATCTTATGGATGATCTAATTCATAGTAAAGCCTTAGGATGGTTTATAGGCTGAAAACCTATGATACAACTTCCATGAGGCTTATCGGTGAAAAATTCCACGAGCCTAAGAGTCACAGCAAGAACTTGCTTTCTCGATTCACAGGTGTAAACAATGCAACATATCATAGTATTAAAATCAATTGTAGGCGATTAATTCAATCATAAATACTTGAACTTCAATGTGGTTAATTCAAATTTAGTATTAGCATAAGAACTTCATAGGTTTAATATATATGACATTTATTTGCATACAAGTCCCCTAGGATGGTATATAGGCTAGAAACCTGTGATGTAGCTCTCATAAGGCTTATTAGTGAAAAATTCTACGAGCCTAGGAGTCACAGCGAGAACTTGCTTTCTCGATTCACAGGTGTAAACAATTCCATGTACCATAATATTAAAATCAATTGTAGGTTATTAATTCCAATATAAATACTTGAACTTCAATATGGTTGCTCAACAAAGTGTTGGATTTAATACATGTAGGTGCTTTTTTTTACTTCTTCATGTCACTTCTTATAGGACATTAGTTGACATATTGTTTTATTTAACTAATATATACTCACATATGTTGTCTACCAATTAAGTCGTCCAACTTCCCTTTATATTTGGAATAATGTTAGAATAATTAATGGCTAGATTTCTAAATTACAGCTCATTTGACTTATAATTAATGTGGTGGTTTTCCAATCACTAAGGTGGAATTGGTTATGATTGAGTTTTCTAAGTTTAAATTCATATGGTTGGATAGGTTGGTTTCAATTTGGAGGGGAAATAGTCAGAGACCTGTAAAAGCTTAAGGGATGTTCTGTAAATTAAAGATTAAATGTTCTGTAAACTTAGGAGAAATGAAGGATACTAACTATGAAATCACTTTTCTGAATAACAATTTTGTAGAAATGATAGTGCATCGTAACGTTAAAAATAAAAACTAGACCTACTATTATAGTATTGGTGAGTCTAGGTCAATCTCACAGAGAGTGTGTGTAAAGTTGTTGAAATGAAAATAATCGGTATTTAGGTTTAGGGGGTTTGATTTTAAAAATAAGAAAATAAAATAAAACTAACCTAATGAAAACAAATTAAAGAAAACATACAAAAAATGAAGAAAGCAGTGAATTCATTAGGAATATGATTTTTTGGTTCACTCTCAGCCTACAACCTAATTAAACATTTTTTGATGATTTGTTGTTCTCAAACCCCTCCTAGAGACTGTAAATCGTGGGTTAATAATTAACTCGAGTTTTCCTTTAGGTAGTGATTAATAAAGATATCGTTAATTAAACTTAATTACAGAATAACCTAGGATGCAGTCTCTAGATTCAATTAGGCACTAGCATTACAAATTAAGAAAGACAATTAATCAAGGCAATAACCATATACCATGCATCATTTTACCTAGGTTATGTTATCCCTAATGATTACGAATCATTAGTCACTACACATGAATTTCAAATGTAACAATTACAGATTATATCAAAATTCTAGCAATGGGTTTGTAAATAAACGATCCAATGAATGCATTCAAATAATATTTTCACAATACTCAATGGGTTTACACACAAGTAATCAAACAATAACAAGAATACGATTATCGATACATAAAACCCAAATTAATTAACATATGATAATACAATCAATTTCTAAAGAGAGAAAGAAACAACTAAAACAAGGAAAGAGTGCTTAACAGGGTCATTTGCATCTATGTTGCCTCCGAACTAGCATCAGGAAGCTACCCCTCCATGGTCTCCTCATAGTTGAGAACTTACCTCCATCTTTGTGCTCTCTCAAAGCTCCCGAAGTTCTTGTGCTCCTTCAACCAAAAAAACCTATTTTACTCTCAAATTGGTTCAACCGAAGGTCACTACTTCCCTCTCGCTAACGCCTCCACCTTTCTATCTTACCCTGCTCTCTATTTTTCTAATTAATTTGTAGTCCACTCTACTGTTCACTTTTTATTTCCAGGCAGCCTTAAAACCCTAGCCAAACGTCTGCGTTTCATGCATAACATCTACATGAAACGTAGATGTTGTTTGAGTTTACGCGAACATTGTTTGCCTAAACGTAGACTTTATTTGCGCTTATGCAGATGTTGTTGACGTAAAACGCAAATGATATCTGTGTTTCTTTTTTTGCCAAATGACTATGTTTTGGCGTGGACTGCAGCTCCTCTTGCACGTTGTTTTTCCTGCTTCTTGTTGTTGGCTTATGCACTATCGTATTGGTCATCTTTCGCATGATACATGATTTGGCTTCAATTGTTGCTACCTTATTTGTTTTACTAATTAATCCAAATGCTTTCCATTAAATTTGAACTCACGTTCTTGTATGGGACATGCATAGCTTTGAGCAACTTTAATTCATTTTCTTTGTTTTTCATTTATTGTCTTTATTTGATCTAATCTTCTTCTTGCTCTAAGAAAACAAGTGAATGTAAATCTTCAAAAAATGACCCAAATATCTTGCTTTCGACTCACTTTAACTTCTTTGCTTCTGAATTGTGCCTAAAGTTGCATATGAGCCAAAGTGAGTGTCTTAAGCAATTTTATAGCAATAATCATTAAATATTATGGAATAAATTCATAATCAATTAAGCACATATAAAGAAATGAGTAATGTTCATATATCTTAGATGTATAGACGATTAACATGCGATGGTTTCATTAATCCTAAGTTTGTTGAGTGAGTTGAAGATTTTACTCACTATGCATGTTCTCAACCTACCTATATGGATGGCCCAAAGATTCGATGTCTATGTAAAAAGTGCAAACATATCCATTTTCTTCTTATTGATGAAGTGAATCTATATTTGTTAAGAAAAGGGTTTGTTCCAAATCATTTTGAGTGGACACGACTTGGGGAGCCATTGCTTTGTAGCACCTCAAGAGTTAATGAAATTAACTTGTCAATAAATGTGTGGATGAGTTTGAAGGGGGATTAGATTTAGAGCAAATAATATGGGTGCAAATAAAAATCCTTATATCCAAATGGTTTATGATGCAGTTAGTTATACCTTTTAGGAAAATATAGAAAATCTTCAAGAAGAATCAAACCCACATGCAAAACAATTTTTTTACTTACTACAATCAAATGACCAAGAATTATGGTCAATTTCTAAAATATTAAACATAAAGTCTAAAGGGTATATTTGTGATCGAAGTTTTGATAAAATTTTTGGTTGGTATAATGAATCTTTGCCTCCTAATCATACATTGGTTGATAATTTTTACAATATGAAGAAGCTTATTAGGGGTCTTTGTTTGCTAGTTGAAAAAATTAATTATTGCAAATTGGAATGTATGATGTTTTGGGGGATGACGTGGAATTACAAGAGTGAAAATTTTGTGATCAATCTAGGTTCAAACCTAAAATGTGCACTATGAAACAAAAATTAGTACCTTGGAAGCGAATGTATTATTTCCCGCTAACTATAAGACTTCAAAGATTATATGCCTTTGATGTTACTGCATCTCACATTAGATGACATAATGAACATGAATAGGAAGATGAAATAATGAGTCATCCATCGAATGTATTGGCATGGCAACATTTCAATAACACTCATTATGAGTTTGCAACTAAAAGTTGAAATGTTAGGTTAGGATTGTCAGCAAATGGATTCCAACCTTATGGTCAATCCGGCAAACAATATTCATAATTGACAATCATAATTACTACTTATAATTTACCTCCATGGATGTGTATGAATGAGGCAGATATGTTCTTAACAGTCATTGTTCCAAGGCCTAGAAATCCAAAGAATAAAATTGATGTATTCTTACAACCATTGGTATCTAAATTGCATCATTTTTAGGAATATGGTGTGGAGACAAATGATGGGTCTCTTAAAAAATTTTTTTTGTTAAGAGCAACTTTGATGTGGGCCATTAGTGATTTTTCGGTGTATGCTATATTGTTTGGATGGAGCATAACAAGGAAATTGTCTTATCCTTATTATGACAATGATTCTGATGCGTTTTATCTTCCAAACGGTGCCAAAACATCTTGGTTTGATAACCACAGGAAATTTCTTCCTCCAAATCATCCATTTAGATACAATAAATAAAATTTTGTTAAGAATAAGATGGTACAAACACCTACTCCCCCTCACAAAGCTGGTGAACGGATATTGTAGGAGATTGATGAATTAGGGTTGCTGAAAGTTACAGAACTTGAAGCTGATGAAATTAATATAAGCATTAGTAAAAATTTTAGTTGGAGAAAACAAAACATCTTTTGGGATTTGTCATATTGTAAAACTAATTTGATACGTCATAATGTAGATGTGATGCATATTGAAAAAAATATTTTTGACAATTTGTTCAATACCATAATGAGCATTTAAGGAAGGACAAAGGACAATACAAAATCACGAGCTGATTTGAAGCTTTTTTTTTATAAAAGGAATGAGTTAGATAAAGATCTTCGCACTAGTAAATATCCGAAAACATGTTACACTTTGGACAAAAAAATAAAAAGAAATGTTGTGTGAATGGTTAAAAAATCTAAAGTTTCCTAATGGATATGTTTCAAACTTGGCAAGGTGTGTGGACATGAGGAAATACAAATTATTTAGGATGAAAAGTCATGATTGTCATGTGTTTATGCAAAGGCTAATTCCAATTGCATTTTGGGAGTTGCTACCGAATAAGATTTGGGAAGCTATAATAGAATTAATTTTAATTTTCAAAATCTTAACATCATTTGAAATAAAGTTGGTTCAAATGGAAAAACTAGAAAGGGAAATTCCAGTAATCTTATGCAAATTAGAAGGGATTTTCCCTTTAAGATTCTTTAATTATATGGAGCATCTACCCCTACATTTAGCACGAGGAAAAACTTGCTAGTCCAGTTCAATATCAATGGATGTATCTGTTTTAGAGGTAATTATAATAAATATTTAAATTGGAGTTTTAACTTGTTTAATCACATAATTGTATTTTAATAGCTATTTTTAATGTAGGTATTTGCATCACTTGAAGATAAATGTCAAAAACAAGGCTAGAGTTAAAGGTTCGATATGTAATGCTTATTTAGTGGAGGAAGCAAGTACATTTTGTTCACATTATTTTGATTCGTATGTGCACACAAGAGAAAGAAAAGTTCCTTGTAATTACGATGGGGAGGAACGGATGATGTTTGATGGTAACTTATCCATTTTCACATATACTGGACAAACATGTGGACAATCAACAAGAAGAATGTTAACAGAGGATGAAATAAAGAATGCCTATGATTACATTTTATTGAATTGTCAAGAGGTTCATCCTTTCGTGCAGTAAGTTGAAGTTGATTTTCAAATTGATTATTTGGGTTTTCGAAGTTAGTATTGTTCACAACTAAAATATATAATAATGTCTTTAGATTATATGGGGAATGGTTACACAAGCTAATGCTCAAAAAACACAGGATGATATCAATAAAGAAGTTGAAAGATACTTTCCTCATGGCTCGAGGAATATGTAAGTTTTCACTTACAATTATTATAATGGTTGAATTATCATATCAAAGTGTTGAAATGACATTATACTATTTAAAGAACAATTGCATATATGATTGTGTGAAAGGATCTTTACATACTGTTAAATCATATTTGATGTCTTTCATAAATGTATACAAAATTCATACAGAATATCATGTTCATAGTATGGCAACAGTAAATAGTCGGGTTTGCATATAGGGAGAATTAATGGATTACTATGGCAAAATTATCAAGATACTTGAAATTGAGTACCCTGCATTGCCAATAAAGTGGAGTGTGGTATTTAAGTGTGATTGGTTTGATCCAACTCCTAATGTTGGTAAAAAAGTGTACAACCAATACCATCTAGTTGAAATCAACCAGCGAAGAAGACTTAGACAATTTAAGCCTTTCGTCTTGGCAATGCAAGCGATCTAGGTCTATTATGTCTCTTTTGGTAGCTTACAACGAGCTAAGTCAGATTGGTATTCCGTTTGCAAAGTAAAACCTAGAGGTGTTTTTGAATTACATGAAAAAGGAGAAAAATAAAAGAATTGAAAGTGAAACATTTTAGGAAGATGTTTACGAAATAAATGCATGTATATAATGAGAATGAACCTTTAAATGATCCAAATAACGAATATGTTGAAATTTTTACTGGAGAGGATGAGGAGGGTGAGAGATCTGAAGAGGAGCCTGAGTTTGATTCTAATTCTTCTGTAAAAGAAGAAGATGATGATTTTGATTTACAATTAAGTGATTATGATAGTGACTAATTTGTGTTTGTAATAGAATATTATATGAATAAATCTATTATTACATCATCAATACATTATTATATATTCAATTTATATTATTTTCTTACTAGAATATTCAATAAAATGTGAATTTCAGGTTAAAAATATGCCACCAAAGAGAAAAAAGGATATGATATGGCCAAGGTTAAGTTTGCCATGATTTGGAGTCAGTTACTTTCCAGGTAAAGCATCACATTCTACAGTTGCTACAAAATCAGGTGTTGTACCTCCAGTAACTACACATCCAGATGAGACATCACCTTCTGTGCTTGCTACCACACCATCTAGCAGCCCTGCACCATCCACCACCCCTATATTGACAGAGATATTAGGGTAAACAATGCGAATGAAGGAGGCGACCTCTAGTCTGGAGCTAAGGGAGTAGATGGAAGAACTAACATCACAATTATCAACAATCTGTGAGTGAAAATACATGTATAATAACACTATAGGTTTACTGTTGGACCCCGCTTGTTTCCAGAGTCAAACTGTTGGATCCCGTTTTCGGAACCCAACTACTTAATCCGAAAAACTCAAACATAAACATGATTCCTTACAAACTCTTCTTGCTCTGATACCATAAATGTTGGGACCCGATCTCGAAATCGGACCCCAACCGGAAAAAGACGGAAAACGAAAAACAAAAGAATGTGAATCATTACGAATCGATCAGAGATCGTAAAACAAAGGCGAAAACAAAATTGAATGCAAATCGCGGTAGCGAGTCGGTAAGGAAATCATAACGAATCGAAGCGAAAGCAAAAGCGAAAACAGAAATCGAAGAATCGGATTACAAATTTCAAAACGAACCGAAATCGGATTTCTCTGAATAGATAGCCAACAAATCAAAAGCGGAACAAAGCGAATAAATCAAACGTGAATCATCCGACATCCGAAGCGAACGAGAAAACTGTCGCGTTGGAATCCTACGACTAATCCGAAAATCCAAAATCGGTATAATTTTTTTTTCCTTCTTTCTCACAACATTTATTCCTTTTTATCTTATCTTATACAAAGCAACTCAAAATCCAATCAATTTCCCTTTTTTTTAAAATTTATCCTCATGAACCACTTAATTCATAAAAATTCGTCTTAATCATGCAAATCTCATCTTTAACAAACTAACTTCGTATTCTAATTCTTATTCCTATCTTTGCCGTAACACAGATTTTATCAAAAATCGGGCAACATATCGGCTGTATTTTATACAACCCAAAAATTCTGCAAATCAAAAACACACTTCTATAGTCTCATCCAACCAAAACAACCATCATCGGACCTCCCGT
>JAOTAX010161430.1:0-14214 GCA_025629825.1 Erythroxylum guanchezii
TGTAAAAGGATGCTTTGTATTTATAGTGAGCCCAATTTGGTTATGGCTTTTTGTTCATTAAATGGCTTTTGTAAATTTTTATTGAATGATTGTAATAACTGAAAATGTTTATTTATGAACGTGGGCTCAGATTGTTTACTGTCTTTTCCGCGCACATGAGTATAATGAAAAAGAAAATTTTATACTGAGTTTCGACTGACTGATGTAGCACACCACCCTCGCAGGGCATGGACTCGGATATCACCAACGATGTCGGGTTCGGATCACGCGGGAGTGGGGTGTTACATTCCCTCCTTAGGTGCAAATCAAGACAAGCGCTGAACCTTGCAAAACATCGGAAAAACTCCAAGACTTTAGATACTTTTGTGTTAAATTAGTGACTAGTTCTTTTGGATAGCTTTACAAGCATATCAAACATTGATCATCTCATGTATTTTGTACCTTGTGACTAGATCATGATGGATATGTTGATATGTAACTAAAGCTAGGCATGAACATTCATTTGGTTGGATATGGGAATGAGAAGACTAGTTTTCTTCTTTTGTGTGTGATTATGTCACTATATTGATAATGTATGAATTGTGTATGAATTGTGCAAAAAGACATAAGCATGTGCATATTTCTTCATAGTTGAGTGTGTTATCGGGTTTTGCTTAGGGATAGCATGTTGGAGTTTGAATTGATTGTGTTGGCGGTGACTTGGTTGAAGAGTATGAAGTTGGATGCAGCTGCTGTCAAATTTTTGGACTGATGTGTTATAGGGTTAGTTTTGTGTATGCTGTACATTGGGGCAAATTTCTGGGCTGATGGGGATTAAATGGGAAGGAGTAGCCTTCTGGATAGTTGTAGAGGACTTCCATAGCTTTCCAATGGTGCATAATGTGTTATTTTTGGATGTGTTGGTCGGAAGATGTGAGTTGTGGAATTTGGTGCAAGGGCTGTCCAAATGGCAAAGTTTAGACAGAAACTTTGAGTCGATATTTGACCCTCTTAAAGTTGGAAATTGTTCTTGTGATCTTCATGGAAGTTGTAGAACGTTCTTTTACCTTTCCATAGCCACCAAGTTTACAAAATTTGGAGTTCTGGGTCAAAAGTTATGGTGTTTACAAGTTTTGGTACTGTTTATGAGGAGCTTGTCGATCGGTCATCTTGGAGTGAACTTTTGACCCCTTTAGAGACTCAGTTTGCTTTTAAGTCCTTCATGAAAATGGTAGATCTGTCTTTTATCTTTCCAACGGTACCAAGTTTGTTAAATTTGGAGTTCGGAGTCAAAGGATATGAAGGTTTGAAGATTGGAGGTCGGAATCGCGCGAGCGAGCGCCCGCCCGCGCGATTCCCCGCCCGCGGGGCAAGCGAACACTCGCGAGTCTACCGAGCACTCGTGCGTCTGGTCGCTCGGCCATTTTTCAAGAGTTTTTGGCCGACCGTCCTCTCTTCCTTCTTTTGGTCATAACCTTTACGTCCTACCTCCAATCGATCTGATTTTCAAAGCGTTGGATTCCTAAGACATTTTTCTATCTTTCCATATTATATTGATTGGTCTTGGTATTAAATCGATAAGGATGGACTGAACTAAAGCATGATGGTAGGTGGAAAAAGTCTAAACATGCTTCAGTATTTTGGTGATATCTCGATCTATAAAGATCTGAATGAGGTGATTCTTGTTCAAAATTAAAATAGAGACAGGGGGCTACAATTTATCTGAAGAAATCAAATTTCAATTCGGCCCCTAAGATTTTCAATTTCTGACATGAAGTTGGATATAGTATTCAGACCTAGTTTAATTTAGCCCGACAGTATTTTGGTCATAACTTCTTTGTCTCTAAACCAAATTGAGTGTTTTTTGTGGCGCTAGAATCGTATGACAATGGGGAACAAATGTTATTAAGAGGTCGATCTGAAGTTTAAGCTGGAAGTTCCCATTTTTTGATCGGTAGGTTATTAGTAATGAGTCCTCCATGCTTTTATGCTTCCGAATGTTGGGCTTCGGAGACGGGGTCCAACACCTTTTACCTAGACCAGGATGTCTTCAATAATGCCCACTGGATGCCTAAATGATCTATCAGCCAATTGTAACACAATAGATGTATGTTTCAAACTCTTTACCCCCAAAGATTGATAGACAGACTTTGGCATCACATTAATTACGACTCCTAGATCAAACAAAGCTCTTCCTATAATTACTTTCCCTATAGTGCATGGAATGGTGAAAGATCCAGGGTCCTAACATTTCACAGGTATTTGAGGTTTGAACAAGGCTGACACATTTGAGCTCACTTAGACTCTCTCATTGGGCCTAAACTTCCTCCTATTTGTGAACAATTCTTTAAGGTATTTAGAATAGGCCGGAACTCTTTTCACCAAATCAAGCAAAGGAACGTTGACTTCTACTTTTCCAAATAGATCAATTATATCCTTTCCATGTTTAATTTCAGTCATACGTTTGCTCATTACATATGATTTTGGAAAAGGAAGGTCTTGAAGATTTACCTCCTTACCAGGCCATCTTGCTTAATTGATTCTCTGTGTTCAGCTCTTTCCTTGGAATTCTATGGAGTAGCTCCCTTATTTTTCGATGCAGACTTCTTTTCCTTCGATAATGATTCTTCCTTAACACTCTCAGATTTCTTGATTCTTTGCTTCGGTAGAGGTGCTTCTTTACTCTCAATCTCCTCATCACATGCTTCCTCTTCTTGATTATCAAACCTCACTTGTTTCCTGCTTCGGAGAGCAATTGCATTGAGGCTTTTTAGATTCATCACAGTGTTAGAAGGGATTGTTCCACTGCTTCATGCTCGGTTTTCACTCATGTTGTTGGACAACTGAGTGACATAGGAATTGATATTTTTTTCTTTGGTCTCCCATTGTTCCATTCTCTTCTCCAAAGAATTGAATCGAGCAGCGGTTTTGGATGAATCTTGCTGAATGAGGTATGTTATGGCATTGAATTGATTGTTGTTCGAATTCCTTTCCTCCTTCGTAAAAGTCATCATGTTGCGAAGCAGTTGATTGGTGTCCTCCTTTGTTGGGACCGTTAAAGCTTATTGTTGGTTGGGGAACTGGTTAGTGGAAGTACCAGCTCCTCCTCCTCGTTGAAATCTATTTGGAGCTCTACCCTCTTCATTTCTCCAACTAATCTGGGATTAGCCTTCCAGCCCTTATTGTAAGTGTTGGAGTAAGGGTCCCATTTCTAGTTCAGTCTTCCCAGATAAACTGCGGACACCTCCTCATACCGTCCTGGGCATACACTAGATATGTGTATTACCGACCTGCAAGTGTCGCAACTGGGAACGGTAAGATCAATAGAAGATGATTGGTGCTGCACATTCAGGTTCTTCAATTCGGCAGTGATGAAAGATAATTGAGATGTGATCCGATTTTCCAACAAGTCCACCTTTGACTAAAAACTCTCCATTCTCTTAGCTTGAGCTATTGAAGGTCCTAGTTCATGCACTCCTCTAGAATCTCTCACACTATACTATTGATGATTCAGTGCCATCTTCTTTATCAAATCCCATGCCTCTGAAGCCATAAGATCAATCAAAGATCTTCCTGATGCCGCGTCCAACATTCCTTTCTCTTGACTTTTCAACCCATCATAAAAGTATTGTATTAATTGCTCATTAGGAATTTGGTGATGGGGGCATCTTGATAGAAGATGTTGGAAGTGATTCCAACAATCATAAAGAGACTCATCATAATCTTGGCGAGCTGAATAAATCTCCTTCCTCATTGATGAAGTTCTTGAGGCTAGAAAATATTTCTTCAAGAAGGCATTCCTCAAATTGGCCCAGCTGTCGTAAGCATTTACCACATGTCTCAGGAGACTCATGTACCACTCCCGTGCTTTTCCTTCTAGGGACAAATGAAAAACTTTCCACATAACTTGATCGAGTGAGGCTCCCACTGGTTTCATACTCTAACAGATCATGGACAGGGACTTTAGGTGCATATAGGGATCCTCTCCTGCTAAGCCATGAAATTTAGGAAGGGAATTAATTAATAATCCTGTCACTTCAAAATTAACATCAAAATTAGGGCAAGCAGCAATGAATGGATCATAGTTCACATCAGAAGTTGTTGCTTCCCTAATAGTTCTACGTCTTTGATTCCCATTATTCTCTCCTACTCTCTCATGCTCACCATTTCATCCATTATCTCCATTTCTAAGTGGGTTCGTATGAAGATTGGGATTTTGCAGAAAAGCGGGGTTCTCAGCTATGATCACTCTATCTCTCGACTCACTTCCACTAGTTGACTGGCTTGATTCTTCTTCTTCAACTACCCTACTTCTTTCTTGTTCTTTCATCTCTTTCTTAAGCTTCCTTAAGAAACTCTCAATTTCGGGTTGGAAAGGAACAAGCATAGTTCTACGGGCCATACATAGAAACAAATTCAAAGAAAAGGAATTATAACAAAATTCACTCACAAGTACACACAATCAAATAAAGCGTGAAATGTGAAGGATGCAAGTGTATGGAGTGTAAAAGTATGTGTGTAGATGTGTATGTATGGAAAATGCTAAGTATGGATAATGAAAGTATGAAAGTATGCTCTTTTGGGTTTTCAAAATGTATTCTAAGTAAAGAGAAATTAAAACCTATACTATTGACAAGTGGGAAAATTAAACTATCCAAAATGAAAAGCAAAAGAAAAGGTTCTTATTATCAACGACAGTTGAAAATGACAAGGGCTAACCTAAAGAAAACCAATTACTTGGTTCCTCGACAACAGCGCCATTTTGATCGGCTCTTGTTTGATCTTAAGATTAATCCCTTAGAAACTGAATCAAAAATTTAATTACAAGGATTGCAATATAGGATGCAACCTCGACTCGTCTCTCTTAATCAGAACCTAGTGCAAATGATCTAAGCTAGCCTAGTTGTCAAAAATGCAAACTAAATTGATAAAATGTGGGGTTTTGGTCTTTTGTAAAACTTAACTAAATTGAACTAATCAAAAGAAAAGTATATAAAAGTATTCTTTTGCATTTTTGGGAAACAAAATCAAAATCTCAAGTAATGATCGAATTGATAAATCCTCTTGAAAATGATGCTTTGGCTATCATAGTTCAAAACAAATCTTTTGGGAGCAAAACCACTAAGTTTACGAATGAAGAACCTTAAAGAATTCTTTAAGTCCAAGATTTTGATCAATGAACTCCATCTATCAAAACCTTGTTAAATGCATCTTAGTGTGTGCGGATGAATGAGCTAATGCAAGTGGTCAATATGGATCAAGCTCAATCTCAATATCAAACACAACTAGGTAGATAAAAGAGAGTTAACACAATCAACAAAAAGATATATATGAAACTTCATATATTAAGCATCCAAATTCTACATAAGCAAATCCATAACACAAAACATTGTTCAACACTTGATTAAACTCTAATAAAGCAAATCTAACTACATGGCAACAAACCCTAACTCAGAAGCTTATAACAATGCATTCAAATTGTGACAATGTAAAATAACTCCCCTTTAAAGCCCATCGAACTCAAGCCATCGCTATATCTTCAAGAGGAAATGGTGATTTAGCCGCGCATAACTCTGGAAATCCTCACAACCGTAAGAACATCGAAGGCACCCATGGCAGTAGTAGCAGTAGACGATGAAGTTGACAATGGAAAGTGGGCGGCGATGATGGATGAAGGATGAGAGTGAGGGGAATGAGTGTCGGCTAAAGTGTATTCGTCTTCAGTCATTATTGATTGACCCTTTTATAACCTAATTTGGTAGGTTTTTAATGAAATGGATATGGTTAGGGTTGAACAGTGAGAAAATTTTCCAATTTTGGTCCGGGTTTCCGATAGTTCGTCGCGACAACAATCAAGAAGCGCCACGATGGACGCTTGTGGGATCCTTCACCGCGACGAGTTTTTGCTTCATATATTTTCCATAACGGCAGGATTGGTTTGCTGCAGTGACATCCTGTAGCTCATGTCCTCATGTTGACTCCATTTCAACCCATTGACTACCTTTTTCTTGAGGCTCCTACAATCAAAAATAGCAATTTGCAGTATCAATTGTCCTTAGAGAAATTTATAATGCAAATAATGTCAATTTGTAACAATTTTACTATCAAATTGCATAAAATATAAGCACACACTCAAGGACTAATTTGAACACAAAATCAAGAATTAAGAGTCAAAAAGTATATTAAAACCCATGAAAGTGTCACAAATGGACTTGGAATCTTCTGATATGGAGAGGAAGCTGCAACTACAAGAACTAGAGGAGTTAAGGCTAAAGGCATATGAATATTCTCACCTCTACAAAGAGAAGACAAGGTTGTTGCATGATAAGATTTTTCAGAGAAAGAGTTTCAAGGAAGGGGACAAAGTTCTGTTATTAAAGGCTCGTTTCACCTTTTAACATGGAAAATTCAATATTCATTAGGATGGACCATATTTGGTCACTAAAGTGCAAAAATTTGGTATGGTCGAGCTTTTACATGAAGAAAATGGAACCCAACTGAAAGTGAATGGCCACCTATTAAAGCTCTACCATGAGAATCAAAAACCACCATAAATATCAGGTTCCTTCTCTTCTTCACTTGTTTATTTACTTTGGGCCTTTAATTAGTTATTCAATGTTTTAATGTATTACCTTACTAAACATGTGTGGGGGAGAAACCATCCCAGTAGGAAGATAGTTGTGTTTCTAATTTCATCAGTAGCTTTACATTCCAATAAAAGTCCCTTCTATCTCTTTTTGCCCCTGATATTCCCATTGTGATTGTGTTCTGATTATTTTATCATTAAGGACAATATGATGTTTAAGTGTGGGGGAAGTTTTCCACTTTGCAATTCTTGCTTGTGCTTCACTTAGGCCATTTAAATGTTTGTGCTAGTCAATTGTGCTTAATGTTAAATTTTTAACTTGGTGATTGAGGAAAATAAAGTTTCTGTTGTTTTTTGCCGCAGTGCACTATGCCTTCGCCACGGCCATGTGCTAAATCCATGTTTTTCGTCAATGTTTGTGTGCTGAACTGTTTGCCGCGGCACCATACTCTTGCAGAAATGATTTTTTTTTATTACCTCAATTCAACAATTCTCCCTAATTAGATTCTTGTCACTCTTGTATCTCATAGATTTATAAGTTTCAAGGTGATCCTTGTGTTTTTGAAAATACCTCCCATTCTATAAATGATAGTCGGTTTTGGCTAATTTCATTTTTTAATGTTTTCAATACAAAGGAAGTGAGGGTATGTTGACAAAGTAGCACTTTATGTTTTTAAACATTGAGATTGTTTATTGAGATATTAACCTTGTTGGAAGGATATTTGGGCCTGCATTTTTCATTTTTTGTGTGTATTTGCTTATTTCATATCTCTCTAGAACTTGTTTCAATTCTTAATCAAAGCTTGATGAACTAGAATTTTGTTAACATGATAGAGGAATTCTTTCAAAACCCTGTTGACCCAAACACATTCCCATAAACACCTATCCATTGCTAGCCCCTTGAGCCATAATTTTTAAGCACATGCATACATCTTCTTATATGCCAATAATTTATTTTGTATTTTCTTCTTGTTATCTCAAGAAATTGTTTATTGAAAAAAGCCAATATAAAAAATAGTATATATATATATATTTGTTCTGAAAATAAAATATTCTCAATAAAATGAAATGAAATGAAAAAAGGGGGGGTTAAGAAATAAATTTATGTTGTCATTTGTGTAAATATTGTCTTACTGTTGACATCTATTTCAAAATTTTGGTTCATGCACTCATACTTTTTTCTTCCTTCATCCATTCTATCCATTTCATCTAGCCTTCCGTGAATTACAACCTTGAAAATTCCTCTTGATTTTTGAGATTATAGTTATTATAGTGGAGAGGTAGAACTGTCACAAGCTTATGATAGAGAATGGACTAAGCAGATTTTAGAGTGAAATTATCCCAAAAAAAAAAGTGAGATGAGAGGAAACACCTTACCTTGAGTGAAATCTCTTTTTTTCAATCTCTTGGATTAAATTCTCATAGTGTTTATTTTCTTAGCACTTTTCAGTCTGCTTTGATTGTTTTCTAAGAAAGTGATTTTTGACAATTTCCTACTTTTATTTTAAGCATGGTCGGAATTTTTCTTTTTCACTGATGTCTCTTTGACTCTTATAAACTTTGTCCAGGAGTACAAAGGTCTAAGTGTGGGGGAATTTGATTGAGCCCAGGTTTATTATATAAATTGGCGACATTTTCATGACTTTTATTACACTTTTTGACTCCTATTTTTAGATTTTGTGCTTAAATTGACTCTTGAGTGTGTAATTTTATTTTATGTAGTTTGATAGTAAAAATTGTCACAAATTAATATTAATTGCACTAATTAATTTTCTGAGAACAATTAATACTGCAAACTATAATTGTTCATTGTAGGAACCTCAAGGAGAAGGGACTCAAGAAGAAGATGTAAAGTCAAAGAAGGCTGAAGTGAAGTCAACAAGAGAACAGGCGCAATAGGAAGTTCGCTTCAGCGAAGTAGAACTGTCGCCGCGGCGAAATACAAAGGAATCCTGGTTGAACTTTCGAGAAAAGTTCGCCACGAAGAAGAATAATTCTTTCGTCGCGAAGAAGGATCCAGCAATGAAGCAAAACCTTTTGGGAAAAGTTGGCCGCGGCGAACCTTCAGAAACCTGAACCATTTTCAAAAAAATCACCCACTGTTCGACTCGATCCAATCATCCTTCGTTTAAAAACCTACCAAATTAGGTTAAGAGCAGACAACAACAAGGCATATGCAACATTCACCACACTCGGCTCTCTCTCTCTGTCTCAACTTCGACCATTATCCATCACCTCTCTTCCATTTTCATTGCCAACTCTTTCATCATCAGTTGCTGCCATGGATGCTTTTGGTGGGTTTCTGTTTGTTAGCTCTCCCGAAGCAATGCTTGGCTAAACATCTTTTCCTTTTGAAGATGTAGCAACGGCTTGAGTTCAATGATCTTCAAAGGGGAGTAGTTACTCACGTTTAACTACATTGTTATGAACTACTTAGTTAGGACTTATGCTTTGTAGTTGGATTTTCTTGATTATAGTTTAATCAAGTGTTGAACAATTTATTGTGTTACTGGGTTTGTTGATATAGAACTTAGAGCTTTAATATATGAAGTCTCATATATATCTTTTGTGATTTTTTTAGTTCTCTTCTATCTACCTAGTTGTGTTTGATATTGAGATGATGCTAGATCCCAAATTGACCACTTGCATTAACTTACCCATTACACACACGGAGATGCATTCAACAAGGTTTTAAGAAAATGGAGTTCATTGATTAAAACCTTGGATTTAAAGAGTTCTTTAAGGTTTATCATTTGAAAACTTAGTGATTTTCACTCCCACCAAGATTTATTTTGAACTATGATAGCCAAAGCTCATTTTCAAGAGGGTTTTCTCACATTTGATCATTATTTTTAACTTTCAAATTTTTATTTCCAAAAATCCAAAAAAATACATTTTACACACTTCTCTTACAATTTGTTCAATTTTTTTAGTTTTCTTAAAGAACCAAAACCCCCCCTCCTATCCAATTTAGTTTGCATTTCATGGCATTTAGGCTAGCTTAGGTCCATTAGATTAGGTTCCAATTAAGTGAGACGACTCGAGGTTGCACTCTATATTACAATCCTTGAAATTAAATTTTTGATTCGACCACCAAGGGTAAGATCGAAAGACAAACTAAATCAATTGTGATTGTTAACAATCTCCAATTTCAAAAGAGCCTACAATAGGATATGCAAAAGTTCCAACAGAATATGCAACAGTTATTTCAGTAAGGTGTACAACAAATCTGACAAGATGCTCTACAATTCCAGCAAGATGCATTACATCGATGGGGAGATATCAATCAACTGGAGCTGCAAACTAAAGAGGAGTAGTTATATCAACCCGAGGTATACCGAATACACATTTGTGCAGAAACTTTGTAAGTTCAATCCTCAACAAATTGTTTGTTTCGAAGAAGTTGAGAAAGAGTTAGAAGCCAAAAGGAACAGATCTTTTAGCTCGAAGGTAAGTACTAAGTCCACGATTCTTTTAGAGACTAACTCTTTACCTTTACATAACAGATTGGAGGAGTTAAATGATGAAGAAAAAGGTGAAGAGATGTTCAAAATATTTTCGGAGTGTATGGACTCAATTGGAATTGAGAATTTGAGGATAGGGAAGGCGCTAAATGAGGATGATGATCAACTAAGACCCTATCCGGAACTACCTTACGTGGAAGTGGCACTAACTGTAATACCTAAAGATGAAAATTTCCTCACGTGAGGAAAAGAAGAAGTCGAGCCTACGACCCTAAACAAAGGTGCTTCTTGGAAGGCAATGCAAAGGAAGTAAATTTCTTTTCTTTTACTTTTTCGTACTAGATTTATTATGCATATGTGATCTTTTTTGGTTTATTTTTTCTTGTTTTAAGTTTTCAATCAAAATGATATAAAGAATAAAACAAACAAAGAAACATTTGCTCAATTTTTATTGCTTCTAGTATTATTTAATCATGACTAGAGAATTTCGTAGCAACTCTGGTATGTACTTTTGTTATTGTGATTGGTTTATGTCCATTATCTTTAGAAGAGTATTGACTAGTGGTAGACAAAGGAAGTGAGATTTTAAGCCTTATTAGACTGAAACATCCATATCAGTCTCATTGTCTTTTGATAATGTGTGACCTTCATGACATGTGCATCCTGATTTTGTGTTGAATTTCTAATTGAGACCACATTTTTATCACATAGATTAACATAGACATGATTAGGCATTCTCTGTTTTTCATAAACTACATTAGCCAAATAACCTATCCTATTGACATGATTTTTCCTTTGATAAACCCCTTTGAGCTTTATGCTTTTTCTTTTTGTATCAACCATATTACATGCTTTATACTTAACCAAACGGCCTACTTAAGCCATAAAGCTAGTGGAACATTTGTGATTGTTAAGTTTTTGGATGTACAAAATTCTAAGTGTGGGAGTGTACATATGTGTGGGTTGGTTAATGTTGGGATATTTTGTTATATCTTATCTTTAAACTTACCATGTTAATGTAGTTTCTTTTATTGTTTATAAAAAAAAGAAAATAAAAAGAGAAAGAAAGAAAGAAAAAGAAAAAGAAAATAATGTATTTGTTTAAATAAGTATATCAAGGAGGAAGTGTATATGGTTTGCAAAGTTATATGTGATTAATGTCTCCTCCTTAAGTTGTATTGGTTGGGTGTTTGAGTATATGGCATAGAAGAGGATGTTATGTTGGATGGAGAATTTCATTGTGTTATGTTCATATGGTTTATGATATGAGAGCTTAATTGAATTGTGAAACATAATTGGTGCATTATTCATAACTGATGGTACCCAGTTGTGGATAAATGCTGACTTGTGCCTTTGATTTTTCATTAAGTATTACTTTTGCTTCATTAGCTTGTTGGCTTTCAAACTACATTAACCAAAATGCATCCCACCTTACCTTAGCCTATATTACAACCCTAAAAAGTCCTTTGATTCATGATTTTGCATGTGACTTTTAGTGGTGGAGAAATGAAATGATATGCAAAGTTATGCATTGTCATGATCTGATTGGTATTTTAGTGTAACCATGGATATATTTTACTTAAACACATTTTCCAAGTCCACCATTAGATTGATATGTTTTCGAAGATGATGCTTGTTGGTTGATCATAAGTAGAAGCATTGAATGTTGAATTCTTACTATGATTTTTTAAAGTCATTCATCTTTGGTTATGATTATATAGTCATGGAAAAATATGGGAATTGAGTCATTACTTTTAGGTCAATGAGCTTAATTTTGATGTTTTGCCCAATGATGGCCAAAAGCTATGTGTGGGGGAAATTGATATGTTTTTAATTGTTTATACATTTAATCATTTACTCTTAGCGATTAATGATACGAAAATGCTTAAGATACTAACTTTAATTCATATATGATTTGAGGTACAATCAAAGTAAAGAAATTAAAGTGAGTCGAAAGCATTGCATTTGGGCCATTTTCTAAGATCAATATTCACTTGTCTTCATGAACAAGGAAAATTGAAAGACAAGAAAATTGAAGATGCCAAGAAAAGAATGCGAGCTGCATAGATTGTTCATGGAAATTTCATGCATATATTCACATCAATTAATGGCGGCCATGTGAGTTAGTAATTCAATTAATGGATAGAAGAAGGTGACTGTAACATCCCATTATCCATGTTAAGGCTAGAATGGTTAATTATGAGAAATCACTGAAAAAGTAGCAAATGCATATCATGTTTTAGTTAAAAATGACATGCATATTTTTTTTGCACATGAATATGATTGTACATGCATTCATTGACATTTTCTGAGCATAATTGATTTATAAATGGCCGAGTATAATTGATTTATAAATGGGATTATATTGAGAATTGTGGTTTAAATGTGTTAAAAACTGATTTGGTGTTGCTACTTGTTGTTTCAGAAATTTTGGTGAATTTTAAGAAATTTTGAAAATTTGGGCTACATTTGGACTAGGAAAAATGCCAAGTGGTAGTATAAATTGATGCATGAAAAATTTGAATGGTTTAGCCTATAATTAAGTGACATTTGGCATAGTTAAATTGGTGACAAATGGACTGGTAATGAATTGACAAATGGCTCAATCATTGTGTGACAAATGGGCTGGTAAGTTGATGACAAATGGCATTGATAAATGGACAAGTGGCTGATGTACTTAAATGACATGTGACCTAGCTTTAATGGTGACATATGGCAGCATATATACTTCGTACATGTTAAACATGCCTTTAGACATATGGCCATTCCATTAGATGACACCTAACACCTTAGGTGTAACTTTCAGCAAGAGCAAATTTGGTTCAGCCCATTCTTTTTCTTTCTCCTCTCACACACACCACCGAAACTCTTTTCTTTCACCTCCCTGATTTTGCTTCCGGTTATGCCTAATTGTTGCACAAATAATCCATGTTTTATCCTCACAACCTAATTTTGATTCTGGTTATGCCTAATTGTTGCAAAAATAATCCATGTTTTAGCCTCACAAAGTTAAGTAGAGAGTCAGAATGTAGTTGCCTTGTCCTAGTTGAAATCTATCAAGTTTCCACCTTGAATGTGTGATAATTCTTCATGTTTGGAGTACTGATTTAGAGTGACTTTTGAGCTGGGATTTGAACTAAAGAAGTAAATGATTAGTGTTTATAGCATGTTATGATAGAGAATTTATGACGATTGAATTAGGAAAGATTGTATAAGATGTTGATGTGGAAGTGTGCTGGAATATTATGAACTGGAAAACTTTCACTAAACATATCTCGGTATTCTGATTATAACTTGATCTGTGTATTTCTAAATGAGTTTATTCTTAATTCAGATTAAACTAGAGACATATTTCTACAACTCTCTTGAAGAAGTCGAATGTTAATTCTATCTCTAAGCATTTCAAAATCTTGCTGGAAGTAGAGATAGGAGTTCTGTTACAACTTAAAAAAAGTCTGAGCTGTTTTAGGAATAACTTTCAGTATACTTAATCAAATTGTAGGATTTTGGTGTTATTAGAAAATGGAAACATAGTCGAATAATTGTTTAGAAGAAAGTGTTACTGAAATACAATTTTGCCTACCATAATGATCATGCAAAGTTATCCCGAAAGGGTGTGTTAGGATGAAAATGTTGAGGTGTGCTGGAATTTGATAACTAGAATGTTTTTACTGAACATGCTTCAATATTTTGGCTATATTTTGATCTGTAGATTTCCAAATAAAATGATTCTTAATTTAAATTGAACTAGAGACATTTGACTACAAATGTTAAGTAGAAATTACATTTGAATTCTATCCTTAATGGTCTTGAAATTTCACTTCAAATTGAGTCTTGGCTTAGGCAGTAGCACTACAAGGGACAGAAATCATGTCCTGAGTTTATCAAAGAAACTGAATTGATGTATGTTGAATCAGACAATGGTGTCTTCACGAAAGTTGTAGTTCATTCTCTTAGCTTTCAATTGGTACTAAGTTTTTAAATTTTGGATATCTGATTGAAAGATATGAGCTATTGATCGCGGCTCGTCGTTCGATTATAAAATCGATCCTTGGAAACCGGTCAAAAATAATTTATACCCAAGATTGCAGTATAGGATGCAACCTCAGGTCGTCTCTCTTGATCGGAACCTAATGAAATGGACCTAAGCTAGCCTATATGTCATAAAATGCAAGCGAAATTAGT
>JAOTAX010161447.1:0-14213 GCA_025629825.1 Erythroxylum guanchezii
CTCATAATATATTATTAACAAGTCATAATGTTAATACATGAATCACATGTGTCCATTGGCCTAGGGCACACTACTAATAAAAGTGTGAGTTCTGGCTTGACAGAGTAGATTTCCTGGTTCATATAGTTAGTAAAGAAGGGATTCAAGTAGATCCTCAAAAGGTGGAAGCAGTGTCTAATTGGCCTAGACCTACTAATGTTACAGAAGTACGAAGTTTCTTAGGTATGGCCGATTATTACAGATGATTTGTAAAAGACTTTTCCAAGATAGCTACTCCACTTACAAGGTTAACACGGAAACAAGTGAGATTTAAGTGGGATGATTCCTGTTAGCAAAGTTTCCAAAAGCTTAAGGAATGTCTCACATCAGCTCCAGTATTAGCATTGCCTTCAGGGCAAGTGATTATGTGATATATTGTGATGCCTCCAAAGTTAATTTAGGCTATGTCGTGATGCAGAATGGGAGGGTAATTGCCTATGCTTCCAGACAATTAAGAAAACATGAAGTAAACTATCCTACCTATGATCTAGAAATGGTAGTCGTGATATTTGCATTAAAAATATGGAGACACTATTTATATGGTGAAAAGAGTGAAATATATACAGATCATAAGAGTCTTCAGTACATTCAACAACAGAAAGAGTTGAATCTGAGACAAAGACGGTGGATTGAGTTACTGAAGGATTATGACTGTCAGATCTTATATCACCCAGGTAAAGCCAATGTAGTGGCTGATGCTCTGAGTAGAAAATCGATGGGGAGTTTGTATCATATCCCCATTCAAAAGAAAGAGCTAGTTAAAGATTTAAATGGGTTATTTAATATGGGATTGCACTTGGAAGTATCTGATTCTCAAGTATTACTTGCTCAATTCCAGGTTAAACCCAATTTAATTGATGAGATTAAGATTGCCTAAGATAGTGATCCTGAGCTAGCCAAATTGAGAGTAGTTGTCCAAGATGGTAACATGACCGAGTTCAGTATAGTGGATGGAGTATTGAAATGTGGTAATAGGTTGTGTGTTCCTGACATAAATGGGCTAAGACAAAGGATTATGCACGAGGCACATTATGCACCCTATAGTGTTCACCCTGGAACCACCAAGATGTGCTATGATATTAAAGGTTAATGCCACCAAAACCCGTAGTAAGCCTAATTTTTTTTCCATATTCTACTGAAAATCCAGCATGACCCATTCGTTTGTCTAATTAATCCTTATACCTGAAAACAAAAGTAAGGATCCCAATCTGCAATTCTCACATACATTATCTACTTATAATCTGCCAATTTATGATCATCTCATATCATCAACTGACATCCTTCTCAATAATATAACATATCCATATATGTGTCATGTACATATGATTATGACGAATCATGGAGCAGCTATAACCATCTGCAATTTGTATCATACCAAAAATATTTACTTGGTTGTTTATCCAAGCGAGTCTCAAAAGGCTTGGATTTCTCTCTCGTACGATCTGTTAATCCCCTGAAATGATGATAGTGAGAGGTGAGTCTACCACACGACTTAGTGAGATATAAACATGCTACCATGCTTGTGAGGCTAGGTAACATATGGTTAGGCTCCTGGAATATACCAATATGTCATCAATGAAAACCACAACGAATTTATCCAAATACGGCCTTAAGATTCATAAAGGCCGCTGGTGCATTCGTTAAACCAAAAGAAAGCACCAGGAACTCATAGTGCTCGTATCTGGTTCTAAAGGTAGTTTTTGGCCTGGCACTTCCTCTTTTCGGATCCTCAACTGATGATACCCAAATTTGAGGTCATTTTTAGAGAAATGACTTGCTCCTTGTAATTGATCAAACAGATCATCAATCTAAAGAAGAGGCTATTTATTCTTAATAGTTACTTTATTCAACTGTCTATAATCTATGCATAATCGTAAGGATCCATCTTTCTTTAACAAATAACACTGGTGCACCCCACGGTGAACTACTGGGTTTAATAAACCCCTTATCAAGCAAATCCTGCAACTGCACCTTTAACTCTCTCAGTTCTATAGGTGCCATTCTGTATGGAGTAATTGAGATAGGGTTTGTACCAGGAAGGAGTTCTATATTAAACTCTATTTCTCTTTCTGGTGGTAATCCAAGTAAATCTTCTAGAAACACATCTAAAAAATCCCTTACTATAGGGATCTGTTGTAGCTCACTAATCTCACTTATAGTATCCCTAACATGAGCTATATACCCCTGACATCCCTTTCTTAGAAGTCTTTGGCCATGCATAGCTGATATTCTGTTAACAGGAAACCCAATTCGATCACCCTGATATAACACTTCTGTTTTTGGATTAGGCCAGAGTATAATTCTTTTGGCATAACAATCCATTGTAGCATGGTGATTTGATAACTAGTCCATACCCAAGATAATATCAAATTTTAATACTGCCAACTCGATCAAATTTGCCATAAATTTTCTGCCCTTTACTTCCACTGCATATGAGGGGTAAACATATTTCACTTTAACAGTTTCCCCTAAGGGTGTAACTATGATTAGAGGGTCTTTCATTAATTCTCTCTCTTTATCTAGCTTTCTGGCAAAACTTGGCGCTATAAATAAATGAGTGGCATCTGAGTCAAATAGCACTATAGCATTCTCATTCTAGATAAGGACTATACCTATATCAACATTCATCATAAGTAAAGAAAATATAGTGCTTTTGTAGCTATTGACTTCCTTAATTTGTCGAGGTTGAATGATAAGACTCGACAATTAGAAGCAAAGTTTAAAGAGGGGAGAGCATAAAGAGAATGGAGAAGAAAAGGTAGAGGCCAGAGCAGTAGAGGCCATAGAGAAAGAGATAGCTCTAAGATGAGACAAACAGAATAAACAATACAGTCTACTCCTCCAGAACCACAGAGAGGGGGTCAAGGCAGGGTCAGAAATCCAGGTGCATCAGTATTTTCAACACCTAGTGGTACACAGAACCCAGCTAAGTCTAAATCATAGCAATCTCCAGCACAGCCACAAGTTAGAACTGCTTGTAATGTCTGTGGAAAAGATCATCAAGGACCCTGTAGACTCAGGTTCAGAGGTTGTTATAGGTGCGGACAACAAGGGCATTTCATGAAAGACTGCCTAATGCAAGAAAACCAAGTAGCTCCACCCCCAGCTTCACAGACTACTGTACAGATAGATAGACCTGTTAATAGAGGCCCGACTGGTAGAGGTAGCCCTCAAGGTCAAGCTCCCACCTAGAATATATGGCAGATGTCAGCACCAGGCCTGACAAATAGAGGTCAAGGGAGAGTGTTTGCTATAAATCCCCAAGAAGCACAGGCCTCTAATACAGCTATAACAGGTAATCCTATACAAACCTGTTGATATTTAGTTAAATTATATTATGAATAAACTGTCTATGCTCTGTTATGATAAACGAATGGGTCATGCCAAATTTTCAGTAGAATATAGAAAAAAATTAGGCTTACTATGGGTTTTGGTGGCATTAAACCTACCCATTTTCTAATGCCAACACGGTCCAAAAGGCGAGTCGTGTCATGAACATTGACTAGTATTATTTGTATATCTACCTAAATACCGAAAAATAAAGAAATTATAGTTAGAACTAAAATAACAGAGGTTAGGAAAATATATAAATGTTGAAGTTAATAAGAAACAGAGGTGAACGATGCTTAAAGATGCAATCCAAATCAAATGATCATCGGACTGATTTAGGTTTTTTCTTTCAGTAGCAGAAAGTTGACATGGGCCGTATTTGATTCACCTGAAGAACATAAATAATTTACATATTTAAACTAACAGCTCAGACCAAGGGGAAAAAAACAAGAAGAGAAGAAGTTGATGGGAGAGAAAGAGGGAAACCAGAGGAATCAGCATACTGAAGGTTCCAGAGAAAGAGAAGAATAAGAAACTGAATTGAACTGCTTAATAATTAATAACAACATACATTAATAATAAAACACAGTAGATGCAAAATCATTTATTAATTAGGTAGATAGATTTGCAGTAAATGTATAGATTTGTAGTAAATGTTATAGATATTAGCAAAATTTATTGGTAGAATTTGTATGCTTCATATAATATTTGTTTCAGTTTTTGATTCAGAAGTAATAATAAAAGTTAATGGAAGATGCAAGAGTTATTTAACACGCAACAATTAATAATAAATAAAGTTAGTGGAGACGAAAGTTTCATAAATAATAGCCAATTATTATGAATTAATCGAACATAATTAATTTCTTACATAGTTAATATCAAAATTTATTTTGTGTATTTATATAACTGTTATGATTAATTGTATATATTAAAGAGTGATATGCATGCGTTTTAATGTTAACTTATTATGATTAATCATTAATTATTATTAAGTATTATATACTAATATTAGTATATATATAGCTATTCACAGCTGTGACTAATAAGTCACAACCGTGAATTGCATATTAATTATTATAATATTATTATTAAGTACCAGATATTAATATTAAGTATATTAATTAATTATAATTATACATGCACGGCTGTGACTTGCCGTGCCTGCAAGCTTTTCACTAATATATATACCTAGCATTAATATATAATATTAGTATATAGTAACTAATAATATAATAATTTGTCACAACCGCGAATAGGTATATATATGAAGACATTAATATATAAAACTTAAAAATTAATAATACAGGGTTATGATTAAGATTTAAATTTACTATTGGTATATAAAAATTAATAATAATTAACAATTAATTTAAAATAATCACATAGTTAATGAAAAAATTTTATTTTGTGTATTTAAATAACTATTATGACTAAGTCTATGTATTAAAGAATTATAATAGGTGTGCATTTTAATATTAACTTATTATTATTAATTATTAAGTATTATATACTAATATTAAGTATATATATAGCTCTTCAGTAGTCTTTGCATGTGAGAAATTTCGTTCTTATCTTTTAGGCTCACATGTTATCGTCTTTACAGATCATGCGGTGTTGCGTTATCTCTTTGCAAAGGACGCCAAGGCTAGGCTTATCAGATGGGTACTTCTACTTCAAGAGTTCTACCTTAAGATGAAAGATGAGAAAGGAGCAGAGAACGTTGCAGCAAACCACCTATCAAAACTTGAAGGGGAATATAAAGAAGAAGAAGAGGAAATTGAGGAGCGCTTCCCTGATAAAGCCTTAATGATGGTAGAAAACCCCTTTCTTCCTTGGTTTACAGATGTTGCAAATTATCTCTCAGGTGGTGTTCTTCCCTGTGATCTTTCTTATCAATAGAGGAAACATTTCTTATTCCGATGTTCTGGTTACATTTGGGATGAACCCATACTGTATAAGATTTGTGTTGATAGTGTAATTTGCAGGTGTGTCCCTGATGATGAGATACCTGAAGTGTTGATGCAATGTCATAGTTCTATTTATGCAGGGCACTATGGAACAAATAAGACAGCTACTGGCCAACCTTGTTTAAGGATGCTCGAAATTTTACGCTGAAGTGCGATAGGTGCTAGCGAGTGGGCAATATATCAAAAAAGGATGAGATGCCACTTTCAAACATCATGGAGGTGGAGATATTTAATATGTGGGACTTGGATTTCATGGTACCATTCTCATCCTTCCTAGGTAACAAGTATATCTTAGTTGGAGTGGATTATGTTTCTAGGTGGGTTAAAGCTATGGCTACTCTAACAAACGATGGTAAGGTGGTTCAACATTTCAACAAGACGATATTCACACGATTTAGGGTGCCAAGGGATTTTATAAGTGATGGGGGTAGTCATTTTTGTAATAAGCCATTTGAAGTTCTTTTGAGGAAGTATAATGTTCACCATAGAGTGGCTATCCCATATCATCCATAAACTAGTGGCCAAATGGAGGTGGTGAATCGAGAATTGAAGAAGATTTTAGAGAAGGTAGTTATTGCCTCAAGAAAGGACTAGGCTTTAAAGTTAGATGACACACTTTAGGAATACAAGACAACTTTCAAGACACTTATAGGCACTACTCCTTATAGACTTGTGTATGGTAAGGCTTGCCATTTACTCTTGGAGGTGGAGCATAGGGTTTAATGGGTAATAAAGAAATTGAACATGGATTGAAAACTTACAGGTAAGAAGAGGTTGCTACAAATTGATGAATTGGAAGAGTTGAGATTTGATGCTTATGAAAATGCCAAGTTGAACAAGGAGTAAGTTAAGAAGTGGCATGATGCTAACATCAAGAAGAAGGAGTTTTAGAGTGGAGATTTAGTGCTTCTATACAATTCAAGACTTCAATTATTTCCCGGAAAGCTCAAGTTAAGGTGGAGTGGACCTTTTAACGTACTTCAAGTATTTGATCATGGAGCAATGGAACTGGAGAACACCAAGGGTGAAGCCTTTAAGGTGATTGGAAATCAATGCAAGCTTTACATTGGAGGAGCTCTCTCTCCTAAAAGGGAAGTGGTTTCTTACCTTTCCCTTACTCTTCTTGATTAAATTGAACTTCGGTGAAGCTCAGAACCTTAAATGAAGCTTGTTTTGGTTAGTTCTTAGGTTGTTTAAGTTGTTGTTGTTTGGTTTTCAAGTTGATTCTTGCTTTAATCTTGTCTTTTCTTGTGTTTGAATGTTGTTTTCTTAAGATTGATTGTAGTTTTTTATGTTAAAATTTGGAGTGACTTATAAGCAAGTTGGAAGCCATTTGGAGTGAATTAGGACAAGTTTGAGTGAAACCCCCTGTCACCATCTTGCACAAGCACGATCGTGATAGAACCATCAGTCTTCAAGGGTGCATGATTGTGACAGAACCATCTGTCTTCAGGGGTGGTTAGCGGGTGCACGATCATGCAGGGCAAGTAGCATATCTCGCCCATCCCCTTTAAAAACCCTAAAACACATATATCACGCACATATGAAACACATAGCAAAACATAATTTCTCTCTTCTCTACGCACCCCTCTCTCCAGTTTCGGCTTCCACAACCTTTCTTCAAGATATTTTGCTCATTTCTTCCAAGTTTCCACCAAATCTTGTAAGTTTGGTTAGATTTTTCATCAAAATCTTTAGTTTTGTGCAAATTTGTGTTGTTTTTGTTTTTTGTTTTTCTTTTCCCCTCCTTCCCTCAATTTTACCAAGTTTCTCTCTCTAAGGGCTGTAAGTGTTCTTTCTTCAAACTTATCATGTTTGTTTTTGTAAATTTTTCAGGTTTTCATGCCATTATGCCTCCAAGGACCAAGAAAGTTGTTGAAACCAACCAAGCTAAGGTGGGAGGCCAAAATGCTGCAGACATTGCAGCTGACTATGATGCCCCTTTTCCCATTTACTCCAAGGAAAAAGGTGATAGGTATGCTCTTCTAAAAACTATAGCCATTCTTGCACCACGATATTTAAATTTTGGTCTATTAGAAGAAATAGGGTTGAAGGATAAATTGATGAAATTGTGTAATAAAGGTGGCTGGGGACAATTTGTGCATATGGATTATCCTATTTTTCATGAATTAACACTTGAGTTTTTTACTTCCTTAAGGTTTGAATTGAGTAAACCTAGTAAATTTTGGTTTAGATTGCAAGGCCAGGCTCATAGCTTGGATGAGAAGTTGTTACCTCAACTCTTTGGTTTTTCTAAGCCACAGGTAGAAGATTCCCATCAAGACTTCTCATCTACCATTTATTAGAAGTATTTAACTGACTTGCCTGGTTTTAATGCTCACAATGCATCGAATGCTCACATTCTTAGTCCTGAGCAGTTGCTATTGCACAAATTCGTGTGTTATGTTGTGTTTGCTAAAACTCAAAGCAAAAAATGCTCCACTAGGGAGTTATTGTTATTATGGTGCATAGATGAAAATATTAAGCCTAACATGTTCTCTTATTTTCTTTAATCTTTGATCTAATATGTGGTAAAGAAGGGAGCATCCCTAGGAATGGGTTAATTAGCCACTGCTTTAGCCCAACATTTTAAGATTGATCTTACTAGACTAACCCTTATTTCTTATAAGTATTTTGATGCACCGTACTTAAGACGTGCGGAGCTACTACTGCACCACAACATGGAGCTCCGAGATCCTCGGACATGCATTGCAGTCAAGCACAGGTTTTTAGGTGGAGCTTTAAGTTCCAGGCTTTCTCCGAACTCATTTGAATCAAATGAGGAATCAGAGGGGCCAACAAGAACAAAAAGACACAGCAACAACTCGACCAAATGAATGAGCAAATGCAACTGATAACCCGCCAACAGCAATACCTGGAAAAGAAAATCCATAAGTCTTGAGAGATGCAAGGACTCCACATGCCATCTATAACCCCATCGTCTCCACCCTCTCCATAAGCTTTCTAAACTCTTGTTGTTTTTGTTTATTTGTTCGTTTGCTTCTAATTCTTTTGTGATTATGCATTGATACTTGTTTTGTGTTGTCGTTTTTGGCTTTAGTAATTGTGTTCTTTGTTTGTAGTTATCTTATCACAAATTTAGGACAATGTGTCTTTCAAGTGTGGAGAGGTAACTTGGTAGCCAATTATTTGATATTGCATTTGAATCTTCGAGATAGAAGTTATTACCTTGAGATTCTATCATAGTAGTTGGAATAGGATTGAGTCACATGCTTGAAGATTGAATTAGGCCATTTGGATAGAAGTTGAACCATGCGGATTGGCTTAAGTAGTTGGTTACATAGGCTTACTCAGAAATTGATATTTGAGTGATTAGGTGATATGTAGAAATATGATGGATTTTCATTTGAGCCTAAGTGAGGAGTTGAGCCTACATGACTTTATTTCATAATCATATCATTCCTTTGATTGTGTGCTACTCTCATAGGTAGTACCCCCTAGAACTTGCCCTGAACCAATTTGAATCTACTAGATGCATACTAAATAGAAATGATTAAGGCCCTCGTTCTTTAGCCCTTGACTTAAATAAACAACCTATTTCATTGTCCCTTGCAAACCCCTTTGAGCCTTTGACCTTTTTGTTTCTAGAAAACACCTCATTTTAAACCTTAAACCCTATTAGCCTACCTTATCACAAGTTTAATAGAGTGCCAAGTTGCATTAGTTTGGGATTCTTGACTAAAATTTTTCTTTTTCTGAGACACTTTAAGCAGCTTTCTTTGTACCTCTACTTTTAGAGCACGTTACATCTAGCTGCTAATGTTAGTTTGTGTTTCTTTATTTTTGTGAAAAAAACAAAAAAGGAAAGAATAAGGAAAAGAATAACATATAGTAGCAACAAGAAATGCAGAATAGTTAGTTATATCCATTTGCATGTCTCAAAAATCATTTTGTGTCCCTTTGCATACTTAGTATTCTATGAGTGCTTGTGATGAGCCCTCAAACCTTTTTGACATACCTTAAACCCCAGCCCCATTACAACCATTAGCAAAGTCCTTTTGATTTATTTGTGCATGCAATCACTGTGGAGAAGAATTAGTGTATTTGCAAGCCTATGGTAGTGTACTTTCCTATAGGGAGTCTTAAGCGAAACACTAACCTTAAACATTTAAGTGAAATGAGTGAATTCCATAAGCAAGATCCATTTTGAGTCTATGCTTCCTTTGATCGATAGTGTCAGAACTTGAGTTTGATTATGTATGCTAATGAAAACTAGTCACGATGTGTGTAGTAATTGGACATTCGAGTGGCCGAAGTTTGAAAGATTGAATGCTCTTAATCCTTGTGATGATGAATTGATGAATGGATTGGTTGTGTTTGATTTTGTTTGAGGACAAGCAAAGGTTTAAGTGTGGGGAAGTTGATAAGTGTATTTTTCAAGTTATGATTCTAGTGTGTTTTCATGTGTTTTAAGTGCTTCTTTGTGTGTTTTAGTTCTAGTTTATTTGATCTTTAGCATCTTTTGCATCTTTTTTTTTTAAATCTTTGAAGTGTTTAGTTGTTTCTTTACATTATCTAATATTTGAGGGTAGTTTTGGAGCCTATTTGTAGGATGGATTGATGAATTGTGCAGGTATCAAATTTGCAGTTGTGGATGAGGTATAGGTGATTTTTTAAATCACACCACTGAACAGACTTAGAGAATTCATATGATAATAAAATCTAGTGGAGAGGAAGGACAATGTGTGATGAGTTTGCAGTTCAAATTTCAAGTCAATCGGAGGTCTGAAAAAGAAGTTATGATCAAAAGAATGAAGAGTGCAAAAAGCTGTCAGATAGCAGTACACGATCGTGCAACCACCGGATGGCCTCCTCTCTGTCACGATCTGCAACTGCAGAAGATCAGCTCTCTGTCATGATCGTCCAACTACCAGACTTCACGTTTCTGTCACCGTCGTGCTTAAGCACGAAGGTGACAGGCGAAACTCGCCAGGATCAAGTTAAACACGGAATTTTTAAGTGGTTTGACCTTCCCTTTGCCATATATAAAAGCTCTAAACCCTAGGAGCCTCCATCCATCAAGTCACACACCAAAAATAGAAAAAGTGACTTTTGGAGGCTAGCCAAAAAGGGAAACGCAATTTTACCTTGGAAAAGTGGTGACAACATCAAGATCTAGAGTTTTCCCATATTTTTGGAGAAGAGAGAAGGAGTTCTTGACTTTATCCAGCTTTTATTCTTTTCTCTTTATGACTTTTAGTGTGAAAAACATGGATTTTGTCAGATTGTTCATGATTATAAGTAGGAACTCTTATTGTTTGGATGTAACGATAGATGTTTTGTGATATTTATTGTGTTTATACCATTCAATAGACTGAGAGGGTGAGTGTGGGTATTTGAGTTGGGTAGTGTAATGAGAGTTAGCTCCTAACGGACCTAATAAATATTCAAGTTTTCCAAATAGTTGAAGAGAGATCTTACCTGTTTGCCTAAAATCACCTATAGGAGTGCTTAAAATCTTGTTGAAGGATTAAGAGAAGTTGGTAAGACTAGAGATAGCATAACTAATTCTAATCCATTCAATCAGGATTAGCAAATTACGCCTTGAGAGAGGGTAACTGAACATTAGAAAATCTTGGGTTAAGCATAATTGGATCAAGAACACAAGAGGAAAGCAAAATAGGGATAAAGTAACTCCTAATTTTAAACGTTGACTATCAAATTACTGCACTTTGTCTTAATTGGTTGATCATTGCTAGTTTAATTAATTTTCGTTTAATTTCCAGTTTCTAATCTTCTGAAATCATTTTCTTAAACAAAACTTAACCTAAATTGAGTGGTGTCTAATAACAATCTCTGTTGGACAACATCTGTTTTTAGCTACAAGTAACAACCCGTATACTTGTAGTTTTTGATGTAAAACTAATGGTTTGGTTAGCGAACGAACAAGTTTTTGAACAAGTCACAACCGTGCCTGGAAGCTTGTAACTAATATATATACCTAGCATTAATATATAATATTAATATATAGTAACTAATAATATAATAATTTGTCAGAACCTATATATATTAAAACATTAATATATAAAACTTAACAAAAATTAGCAATTAATAATACAGGGTTATGATTAAGAATTAAATTTAATATTAGTATACAAAAATTAATATATAGTAACTAATAATATAATAATTTGTCATAACCCATATATATTAAGACATTAATAAATAAAACTTAACAAAATCAACAATTAATAATATAGGGTTATGATTAAGATTTAAACTTAATTTTAGTATATAAAAATTAATAACAATGAACAATTAATTTAAAATAATTACACAGTGAATAAAAAATTAATTTTGTATATTTATGTAACTGTTATGACTAAGTCTATATATTAAAGAGTCAGAGGCACACGTTTGAATAATAACTTATTATTATTAATAATTATTAATTATTATTAAGTATTATATACTAGTATATGTATAGTTCTTCACGGCTGTGACTAATAACTCACAACCATGAATTGCATATTAATTATTATTATATTATTATTAAGTACTATATATTAATATTATGTATAATTATACATACACGACTGTGACTTAACTCCTGGAAGTGAGCATGAGTCACACCTGTGACAATTTAAGTCACAAGCGTGAAAAGCGTATAATGCGAAAAATTCAGAGTCGTTCATAAAACAGACGGTGGGATGGAAACGTTGACGCTTTCAAACAAAACACAAAACATAAGAAAAGAAAAAAAAAATGGATGACATGAGTCACGGTTGTGACTAAATAAGTCACAGGAGTGATAGCAAAAGGTGAGGCGTAAAGAATGGGAGTCGTCAGATGAAAGGGACGGTGGGATGGAATTGTGTGATCATCCATCCCATCGTTATTAAGTACTAGATATTAATATTAAGTATACTAATTAATTATAATTATACATGCACAGTTGTGACTTAACAAGTCACAACCATGCATCGTGAAAGCTTGTCACTAATATATATATATACCTAGCATTAATATATAGTAACTAATAATAGAATAATTTGTCAAAATCGAGAATAGGTACATATATTAAGACATCAATATATAAAACTTAACAAAAATTAACAATTAATAATACAGGGTTATGACTAATATTTAAATTTAATATTAGTATATAAAAATTAACATCAATGAACAATTAATTTAAAATAATTACAGAGTTAATAAAAAAATTTATCTTGTGTATTTATGTAACTATTATGACTAAGTCTATCATTAAAGAGTCATAGACATGCATTTTAATATTAACTTATTATTATTAATTATTAATCTTCACAGCTGTGACTAATAAGTCACAATCGTGAATTGCATATTAATTATTATTATATTATTATTAAGTACTATATATTAATATTAAGTCTATTAATTAATTATAATTATACATGCACAGCTGTGACTTAAAGTGAGCATGAGTCATTATAAACGTCACCACTTTCAAACAAAACACAAAACATAAGAAAATGGCATGAGTCACGGCTATGACTAAATAAGTCACAGGCGTGACAGTGAGAGGTAAGGAGTAAAGAATAAGAGACGTCGGATGAAAGGGATGATGGGATGGAATTGCGTGGCTAGACCATACACGGCTGTGACTTGTTAAGTCACAGTCATGCATGGAAGTGAGCATGAGTCACGACTGTGACAATTTAATTCACAGTTGTAACAAGAGTATAACGCGTAAAAATCAGAGTCGTTCATAAAACAAACAGTGGGATGTAAACGTAGTCGCTCTTAGTAGATGGTAAATGCATTATAAATGTCACCACTTTCAAACAAAATATAAAACATAAGAAAATGACATGAGTCAGGGCTGTGACTAAATAAGTCACAAACATGACAGTAAGAGGTAAGGAGTAAATAATGGGAGTCGTCGGATGAAAGGGACGGTGTGATAGAATTGCGTGGTCATCCATCCTATCATTCTTAGTATATATATACTTAATAAGTGCATTATAAACGACGCTACTTTCAAACAAAACACAAAACATAATAAAATGACATGAGTCATAGGCGTGACAGTGAGAGGTAAGGAGTAAAGAATGGGAGCCGTTAGATGAAAGAGACGGTGGGATGGAATTGCGTGGTCATCCATTCCATTGCCCTTAATATATATATATACTTAAAAAACTCCTGTATTACTGACGAAGCCATGTAAGCAATTGACTGACTTGATGAATCTTTTGTCTGTGTGTGTTTCGGAATAATCTATCAATGTTTCCACCATTTCGTTAGATATCATGCATCTCTGTACACAAAGATTCATCTAGTAGACAAAATCTTTGAAAAGTCTTACAGTATCCATGGGTGACAACCATGCCTAGAACTCGTCAAGTAAGCAGACAAATGAATGGATAGACCCCATCAGTGTGGTGATCTTCGGATTAACTTCTCTTCCTTGGAGAGGAATAATCTACGTTTGCCCTGATATCTTCCTCTTTATGAAGAATGCATCATCATGATTTGCTATCAACTTGTGATCTAATTTCTAATTAACCATTTTTGGTGTGCATCAAGCTCAACTGGTAACTTACGTTTAATTAATAGTTAAGAGTTGTATAAAGCATAGCTCTTCATCCATTTTAAAATGAGCACTTAGTTTTTTAATTAAATTGACTGAATCTTGATTTAATTAAATCTAATTGATTGAACATTGACTCTCTTTCTCTCCCAATATAAATATCATTATTCCAAGTTCTCTTATAAATAAATAAACAATGATAATGTACCAATGTACTTATGTTTCTGATATTGTGGATTTGTTGTTTTATATCTCCAAATGATTGATTACGTGCCTAAATGTACATAAAATTTGGTGTCACGATATCCATAGGTTACTTGGGAACCCAAACACAGCGTGCAGAATTA
>JAOTAX010161458.1:0-14213 GCA_025629825.1 Erythroxylum guanchezii
GGAGCTCGGATCGAGGCGATTCTTGTTTTGTATTAAACTAGAGTCATAAATCCACAAGTCCTTTGAAGGAACCGAGTTCCATTTCAGCCTCTATAGTTTTCAAATTTCGATATGAAGTCGGTAGAGATCCTTTTTTGTTGTTTCCCTTAAGATAGTATTTCAATCATAATTTCTTCATTTCTAACCCAAATTGAACGTTTCCAATTACGTTGGAATCGTTAGTTCAGGGGGAACAAATTGAGTTTTCCCCTATTTGTGATTGTTATGTGTTTGGTTTTGGGTCCTCTATGCTGTGTGGGTCCGAATGTTGGGCCTCGAAGAGGGGGTCCAACACGGATAGTGTCTTAGTTGATCATCATCCTCATTCAAAGTCTTCCTTATCCTCAGATTCTCAATCCTGACTGAGTCCATACACTCCAGAAATATTTCAAACGTCTCTTCACCTTTTTCTTCGTCATTTAATTCCTCCAATCCGTTATGTAAAGGTAAAGAGTTAGTCTAAAAAATAATCTTAGACTCAGTGCTTACCTCCAAGTTAAAAGATGTGTCCCTTTCGGCTTTGAGCTCCTTCTCAACTTCTTTAACACAAGCAATTTGTTGAGGGTTGACCTCAAAATTCTCAAGCTCCTTATCACTTTGTAAATTTTTCGCAAAAACATCCATTGGGTACACCTCAGGTTGATACGGTTGCTCCTCTTCACTTTGCGGTTCTAGATGATTGATATCTCCCCATCGAGACAATGCATCTTGCTAAAATTGTAGAGCATCCTATCAGATTTGTTGTATACCTTGCTGAAACAACTGTTGCATATTCTGTTGAAACTGCTGCATATCCTGTTGAATTTGAAGATTGTTAGCAGCCATAATATTAAGCATTTCTTCTAGAGATGTACCTGAGTTTTGACAAAAGGCTTCTGGTCCACACGGGAATTGTTGTGTGTCCTGCAAACTATCATGGAAGTAATTCTAATGATTATCCCATCCAAAATAAAAATTCGGTTGATTAGTCCAAACATTGTTGTAGTAGGATTGAGAATATAAGTTATAAAAGAAATTAACTCCATCTATATCTTTCTTTCACAAATATAACATAAAAAATGAAAAGATCACAAAATAACTGAAAAAAATCAATTACGAACAAATATATACAAAGCACTAATTAAATCACAAACAAAACTAAAACACTGCACTCCCTAGCAACGGTGCTAAAATTTACGATGCGTCATTACACTAGTCAAAATAAAATAACTAGACTACTACTATAGTAGTGGTGAATCTAAGTCGATCCTATATAGAGTTTGTGCAAAGTTTATGACATGAAAGTAACTGGTTTTTAGGTTTAACGGGGGGTTTTGGATTTTTTGAAAGAAGAAAATAAAATGAAACTAACTAATAGAAAAATAAATTAAAGAAAACATGTGAAAAATGATAAAAGTGGGGAATTCAGTAAGGACCAAGTTCTTTAGTTCAATCTCAGCCCACACCCTAATTAAGCATTTTTTATTGATTTGTTGTTCTTTAACCTCTCCTAACAACTATTAATTGTGGGTTAATAATTAACTCGAGTTTTCCCTTAGCTTTTGTTTAATCAAGATATGATCGTTAAGTAAACCTAACCACCAAATAACCTAGGATACGATTTCTAGATTTAATTAGGTAGTAGCATTACGAATTAGAAAAACCGATTAATCAAGGCAATAACCACATATGATGTGTCATTTAACCTAGGTCATGTTATCCCTAATGATTACAAATCATTAATAGATACATATGAATTTCAATATAAAAATTACGGATTATATTGAAATTCTAGCAATGGGTTTGCAATTAAATGATTCAGTGAATGCATTAAAATCATCTTTTTATAATACCCAATGGGTTCATACACAAATAACCGAACAATAATAAAAATCTGATTATCTATACACAATACCCAAATCAATTAACATAGGAGAACACAATCAATTTCTAATGAGAGAAACAACAACTAAATAATAAACAAAATACTTAACCCGGGTCATTGGGATCTCACCTCCGAACCGACGTTGGGACGTCTAGCCCTTTAGGAATCTCTTCCTAAAAAATGCTTTAGTGCACATGTTAATAACCCTACCGAAGCTCCCTTCGTTTCTCCTTCACTGCCCAAGCTTCTTATTCCTATCTACTATTCATCGATGTGACAAATAAACTTGGGAGTTTTTGGTCCACCCTACTATTCACTCACTTCTCTTCTCTCACACCTAGCCGCAGCTCTTCACCATTTCTCTTAGCCACCAGGCCAAAACCCCCTCTCTTCACGCCCCTTACTGTTTTATTGATGGGACAATTTTACTTCCTCGTTTTTGGTCCAAGCTACTATACACATAAAACCTTTAACCAACTTATGGAAAACGTCTGTGTTTCCATAGCTGGTTTGCGCAAAACCCAATCTGCATTTTTCTCCACTACGTCGTTGTTTCCCCTTCTCTTCATGCTGCTGCATTTTCTTCATATTGTGCATATGTTTGGTCTATTAATTTCTACCGCATGCATGTTCCACCTGCTGCATCTTAGGTTATTTGCATTTTGTGCTTTCATTTTTCTTTTCTTCTTCTTGTCTTTTTTTTTCTTCTTGCTCCAAGAAAACAAGTGACAATTAATCTTGAGAAAAATGGCTAAAATTTAGTACTTTCGACTCACTTTAATGTCTTTGCTTCCAAATTGTACCTAAAAATATATATGAATTAAAGTGAGTATCTTAAGCATTTTCATATCATTAATCGCCAAGTGTAAATGGTTAAATATATCAACAATTAAACACACATCACTTAACTAAACATATACGTAAAAATGATTAGTCAAATAACTTCCAATATGAGATAATAAAAGAGAATGAGTTATGAGAAACATTCATATTTTGGTTTAATGCCCATAAATGGTGGTCCAATGTTATGAATTTAATGGATATTAATGCCTTGTTTTGTGGCAACAGTCAATATGTTTAATAGGAGCACATTGATATAGTTTTTCTAGCAGATATTTAGGGTCCCTAAGCTTCTTTTCTCTTTTCAAAATATACACCATAAAATTAGGAATTGAAAGCTTGGAGGAATTCCAAAAACATAGACTCTTTAATAAAAAAACATTAATAGCTAGAGGTATTTTGTTTTCTTCTGCATTTAGTATATACGTTATTCTAATGTATATTACTATTGAATATAAGTTAGAATTGGCTTACATTTGGTATTAGAGCTATTAAACTCTGCCTTGCTAGAGCTTTTGGAGAATTTTGATTTTTAGAAAAAAAAACATATTTGAAAATATTCTTTTTTGAATTGTTTTTGGAATTTTGTTTATTAAAGGTAGAAATCTTCAATTAAGTGTTTTGGAAGTGTTTGTACATTAAAAATTTTAGTTTTTATGGTGTTTTTCTAATCTGATTTTGTTTGGTATTTGACTAGTATGAACTAGGTCGTTTTGACACGGTTGAAGGTTAAAGAAGACTCATTTAACCAAACGACATCATTTTGTGTGTTTTTTTAAAAATACGTTCTGATGCAATGGCTTAGGCTCGAACCTACACCCTTATGGGTATGTGGTGAGCCTTTGCGAACTGAGCTGAAGCTTGTATTCTATTCTATTTTATTATACGTGGAAGTTATATTTATATAAACGTTCAACATGAATCAAATTATTGCATGATTATGTCTATATTTTGCATTAGGAATAGAATTTTGGATAAAATGTTTTTTGATTAATTATTAGGGCTTATCCATAGCAACCTAATATATAAAATTATATATTTATGTAATTAATCACATAAAGTGTTGAGACTTTTAATCGTAGTTAATTATTTTAATATAATAAATTTTATGCCACATGAATTTTTATTATAATTAAATAATTAATTAGAATAAAATATCAAATTATTTTTCCTAATTTTCCCATAGGTATTAGGAATTCGAATATAATTTGATAATTTTATCATAAAGTTTAGCATAAATCTATTTGAATTAAAATTTACCCCACAAGTAATTTTTATATCATTTGATTTATGTCTTTTAAGATATGTCTTACATTGGTAACAGATATATATAGTTTGTTAGCCTTAATTTATTGATAAGTAGCATGTATATTTAAATTATGTAGACATTCAAACTATTAGTTTCTATGATTCAAGTTGTAAAATTCCCGATTTGAGGGGTGAAAACTATAAAATTTGGAAGGAGAGAATTCTTCTTCATCTAGGGTGAATGGACGTTGATTATGTTATCCAGAAGGACAAACCACTTAAGGTAATTGAGGCTAGCACTATAGCTAAATTTGCTTTTTATGAACGTTAGGAGCAATCTAATTGCCTATGTGTGATGTTCATAAAAACCAAAATTTCTGCTAACATTCGTGGTTTTGTAGAGCACTATGACAATGTCCGTGCTCTACTAAAGGCTATTGATGAGCAATTCGAAACTTCAGAAAAAAAGAACTTATAAGCACCTTGATTATGAAGTTTTCATATGTAAGGCTCACCAGTGTCTGAAGTGTGCGTGAGCACATCATGAAGATGAGGGACAATGCGACTCAATTAAAGAAACTCGAGGTTGAGATGCTCATTCATTCCTCGTGCATTACATTTTGAACACCCTTCCACCATCATATAGACCCTTTAAAATCTCTTATAATACATATAAGGATAAGTGGTCAATAAATGAATTATTAACCATATGTGTTCAAGAGGAATGGCGATTATCGATAGAATAGGAACAGACGCAGAGTGCACATCTCATTATTTAAGGAAAGAAGAAAAAATCAAGCCAACTGAAGGGGAAAAGGTCAAATACCTACCCAAGCTGACATTAAGAAGGAATCCAAGTGCTTCTTTTTCAAGAAAAAAAGACATATGAAGAAGGATTGTGTCAATGTTGGGCCCCGTTTCTAAAGCCCAACTATCGATCCAGAGTCATAAAGCGTGAGCAGGTTTCCTTGTAGGGTTATTTCAATGAGCCCTCAATTTCTTTCCATCAATCTTTTTGAATTCGACACCAAAAGTTATCAATTATTGTGAAAAGTTAGAAAAACATGTTAGGTATCCATTGCTTTAAGAATCACTTCATTTGGAGGTCGGATGATGAAGTTATGGCCAAAAGAATCTAACATGTTTATGTCCTTAATCATTTTGTACCTGTCTTGGCGCAATTGTCATAACTTTTTATGTAGATGTCTGATCGATGTTGTTTTTAGATGATTTGAAAGAGGACTTCGTGATCTACAGCTTTCATACAGAACTCAAAGCGAGATTCTGCTTCTAAAAGGGCCAAAATCGTGATTTACTGTAGCTGTCTCGTGAACATTACATCAAAGTCTTAACATTACATCAAAGTCTTAATATAAGTCACAAAAATACATTCGATGCTCAATGTTCAATATGCTTATAAAGCTATCCAAAAGACTAGCCAGTAACTTAGTACAAAAGCTAACTCTCTCAAAATTTTTTCCAAATGCCTTGGAAGGATCACTTATCTTCTCGATCTGCACCTAAGGAGTGGGAAAAATATTAGGTTGAGCTACATAGCTCAGTGGCTAATATATTTATAGCCATTGGCGATGAGCCATACAATCAAGCATATATGCATTTATTCATATAAGCATGCTCATCTCATCTTGATCCAATAAAATAAGTTCAACATTCATAACTCATAGTTCAATACATCGTCACATAAAACATATTAGATGAAATTTAGAATAAAAGCATAATACTCAACTTCATCATAACTTAACACGTCAAAATGCAAATGCATAAACCAATGGCTCCAGGGTTCTATGGAAACAGAATAGAGAAACCGAAGTTTGCGCCATGAACAGAATGAGTCCATTTTTGGAGCTCATATGCCATAAGCAGGCAGCCAAGAGAAGACTTTTGTCAACGTGCATGTGATGAATAGAATGGTTCCACTCTCGCCCAAACACAATCAAATCTCATGCTCAATTCAATCAAAAGTTCATATTCTCATACTTTTTCTTCTTTCCATTTAATCAAAATGCCATGATACAAGGCATAGCATAATCATACTCATAATTAAATTTTATCAAATGTCTTACCTCATAATGCAATTTCCACATCACAACATTTCAAAGTAAGTCATTTTAGCGCACAATACACACACAAGGCATTTTGCTCATTTCACAATAACTATAAATAAATTACCCACCTTATAACTCTTGAAAGTCCAAAGTCAATTTGGCCCTTCCTCTTGCTACTGGTAGGTTGTTCTTGACTTCCTAACACAACTAAAATTCTCCTTTAATTCGAATTCAATAAAACCCTTAAAACTTCAAAATAACAACAAATGAAATAATTGCTAAATTGGGTTTCTCTTTAACTTACGAATGGTCTATCTAGGTTAGAAAACCCAAAACCTAGCTTATAAACCTATAAAAAATCAAATGGGTCTCTCCTAAAATACATAATTAAACAATTAATAAGTAGTTTAGAAAAAAATTTTAGGATCCAACAACTCTCCTCCCCTAAAAGAAATTATTCCTCGAAATTCTTACCTGAGTCATTGAAGAGGTATGGATACTTCTCCTTCATTGTTTCCAAAGGCTCCCATGTTGCCCCTTCTTTTGCATGGTTCTTCCATAAGACTTTAACCAGTTTCACTGTCTTGTTTCTTAAGATCTTTTCCTTTAAATCCAAAATCTCCACTGGTTGCTCCTCATATGTCAAATCCTCTCTTAGTTGAACTTCTGAAGGTTGAACTATATATGAAGGATCTGATCGGTACTTCCTCAACATCAATACATGGAAAATATTATAAATCTTAGATAATTCTGATGGCAAAGCTAACTTATAGGCTAAAAGCCCAATCTTCTCAATGATCTCATAAGGGCCTATATATCTCAGACTAAGCTTGCCTTTCTTACCAAACCTAGAGAAGCTCTAAGAAAAACTTTGTCTCCAACTGCAAATTCCTTCTCTCTTCTATGTGCATCTGTGTAGCTCTTCATTCTGTCTTGAGCTACTTTAAGTCTCTGTGTCACCAATTTAATCTTGTCAACAGTGACTTGTACCAACTCAGGCCCTAAAAGCCTCCTTTCACCTTCCTCATCTTAACAGGTAGGAGTTTTGCACCTCCTACCATACAAAGCTTCATAAGGTGCCATCTGAATTCCTGAGTGATAGGAATTATTATAAGCAAATTCTATTAAAGGCGAATGATCATCCCATGAGCCTTTGAAATCTATAACACAAGCTCTCAACATTGCCTCCAAAGTTCGGATTGTTCTTTCCGATTGTCCATCAGTCTGTGGATGGAAAGCTGTACTAAAGTGCAACTTAGTTCCCAAAGCCTCCTGTAAACTTTCCCAAAATCTGGAGGTGAACTAGGGATCTCTATCCGAGACTATCGAACTTGGAATCTCATGAGGTCTGATTATCTCATCTATGTATTTCTTAGCCAAAGCATTCAAAGAATTTGTCTGCTTAATTGGCAAGAAATGTGTGGACTTGGTCAACCTATCAACAATCACCCATATTGCATCATGCTTCTTGCTAGTCCTCGGCAATCCCATCAAGAAATCCATTGTAATCTTCTCCCATTTCCATTCCGGAATTGACAAAGGTTTAAGCTTACCTGAAAGTGCCTGGTGTTTAGCCTTGACTTACTGACACACTAAGCATCTTTTTGCATATTCTACAACTTCTTTCTTCATCCCTTTCCACCAAAAATGCTCCTTCAAATCTCTATACATTCTCATACTTCCTAGGTGCATTACATAAGGCGCATTATGTGCCTCGTCAAGAATCTTGTCTTTCAACTCTACTATATCCGGAATACATAATATGTTTCCTACCACCATCAATCCATCTTCCCTTACCTCTATTTTAGAAGGTTTACCATTCTTAATCTCTTCTCTAAGCTTGCTCAAATACTCATCTTGATCCTGCAACTCCTTGATCTTCTCATTTAATACTGGCCTTACTCTAAAATTTGCCAATACACAACCGGATTCGGCTTGCCTCAATGTCACCGGAGTTTGGCTAATTCCTTCAACAAAGGAAGATACACTATCTCCACATGTTCCATAGTCGATTTCCTACTCAGTGCATCCTCTACTACATTAGCTTTCCCCAGATGGTAGTCTATCATCAAATCATAATCTTTAAGTAGCTCTAACCATCTTCTCTGTCTCAAATTCAATTCTTTCTGGCTCATCAGGTACTTAAGACTCTTATGGTCTGTAAAACGTGACTCCATACAAATAATGTCTCTAAATCTTCAGTGCAAAAATTATGGCAGCCAATTCCAAGTCATGTGTAGGATAGTTCATCTCATAAGGCTTTAATTGCCTAGAAGCATAGGCAATCACTTTATCTCCTTGCATCAACACACACCCTAATCCCTTCCTCGATGCATCACTATACACTATGTACCCATCATTACCCGAAGGCAAAGTCAAATTTGGTGCACTCGTCAATCTGCACTTAAGCTCCTCAAAGCTCTTCTGACATTCTTCTGTCTACACAAACTTCTAATTCTTCCTTGTCAGTTTGAAAAGTGGAGCTACTATTATAGAAAAGCCCTCCATAAACCTTCTGCAATATCCAGTCAAACTTAAGAAACTCCTCACTTCAGCTACATTCTTAGGTGCTTCCCATTTCATAACTGCCTCTATTTTTCTCGGATCCACATGCACTCCTTTCTTCGAAACTACATGTCCAAGGAACACCACTTCCCTTAGCCAAAATTCACATTTATCAAATTTGGAATATAACTCTTCCTTCCTCAAAGTCTTCAAAGCAAGCCTCAAATGTTCCTCATGCTCCTTGTCACTCTTGGAATAGACCAATATGTCATCAATAAAGACTATGACAAAATGTTCTAAGAAAGGCTTGAAGACTCTATTCATTAAGTCCATGAAAGCTGTAGGCATAGTTGTCAATCCAAAAGGCATAACTAGAAACTTAAAATGCCCATACCATGTTCTGAAAGCAGTCTTCAACACATCGAACTCCTTTATCCTCAACTGGTGGTAACCGAATCTCAAATCTATCTTAGAAAAGACTCTTGCCCCTTGCAACTGATCAAACAAGTCATCTATACACGGGAGCGGATATCTATTTTTGATAGTGATCTGATTGAGCTTTCAGTAGTCCACACACATTCACAATGACTCATTTTTCTTCTTCACTAAAAAGACTGGAGCTCCCCAAGTCGAAGAGCTCGACCTAATGTAACCTTTCTCTAACAAATCTTCCAATTGATCCTTAAGCTCCTCCAATTCCACCGGAGCCATTCTATAAGGCGGAATCGAGATTGGCACTGTGCCCGAAAGAAGCTCAATTGGAAATTCAATTTCCCTAGGTGGCGATAGTCCTGGTAACTCCTTGGGAAAGATATCCAGGAATTCCATGACCATAGGTATTTCTTCTAAATTCCCCTTATCTGCCTTCGTGTCTACCACATAGGCTAAAAATGCTTCACACCCTTTCCTTATCAATTTTTCTACTCTCAGAGCCAAAACCATTCTAGTCAGACTCGCTTTTCTATCCCCCATAAACACCACCTTTCTACCATTGCCAATTTTGAACTCCACAATCTTCTATTTACAATCCAAGTTGGCATTATATTTCTCCAAGGTGTCCATCCCCAAAATCACATCTAATCCTCCCATCCTTAGTGGCATTAGATCCACCACTAATTGTTCCTCTCCAATATGTATCTCACAGTCTCTATATACTTGACTAATAATAATACACTAGCCAATTGGAGTACTCACCATCAAAGGAGTATCCAATGGGCCCAATTCTCTACCATTCACAGTTCTACTCAATGACACAAACGAATGAGTAGAACCTGGATTAATCAAAACAATAACATCTTCATCAACTAATTTAATCATACCAGTTATGACTTCTAGAGTTGTCTTTGCATCCTCGCTTGTCATAGCAAACACTCTAGCTAGTGTTTGTCACCTCGATCTTCTTGGAGGGTTCAATTTCCTGGCCACATCAGAACTTTTACTGCCCACTTTCATTACTATCCTATGTCCTACTATCTCGGCCCTCTTTAAAGCTTGCATTTGACTTCTCTCATGTCTTGGATTCTGAGGGCACTCTCTAGCCATGTGACCCTTCTCTCCATATTTGAAACAAGCTCTAGTTAGCTTGTAGCATACCCCTCCATGGAACTTGCCACACTGATCGCACTTTGGTACAGAAGACTTATCCCCTTCTCCCCTTCTACTGCCTCCCACCGTTGAGGTTTAACAAGAAATAGTAGAAGTCCTCATAGGTTTAGGCCTGCTTGTACCACTACTCCTCTCCTCAAACTGCACAAGGAAAGTCCTGGCACTCTTCTCGGGCATAGAAGTACCACCTACCCTCTTGAACTATTCTCTCCCTTTTCTCTTCTTGTTCACAGCGCTCTTTATGTTCTCGTTGTTCTCCACCCTCAGTGCCGCTTCAACTAGTTGTTGAAAATCACAAAAATTCTGCACCACCACTTTCTCTCTGATGGCTAGATGTAACCCCGATTCGAACCTACGAAACATAGCTACCCACTCATCATTAACTCAACTGCATATCAAACCAATTGTGTAAATTGGTGCTTATATTCACTCACCGTCAACTCCATCTGGGTGAGGCTCAAAAATTCTCTCTGCTTCTGTTGAATGTACACCTCTGACAGGTACTTCTTCTTATACACTGCTAAGAAATCTTTCCATGCAAGCACTGACGGTCTCATTTGACTCCCTAGCACACTCTCCCACCAATGCAGAGCATCTCCTTGAAGCAAGCTAGCAGCATAGACAACCTTCTCATCATCCTCACAATCCATTTGATCCAGTATCCTCTCGGTCTTTCTCATCCAAGTCTCGGCCTCTTCAGGATCAGTGGTTCCATAGAAATCCACCGCTCCATACTTCCTCAGCTTATCAAACTGTTTCCCCTTCCTAGCTGGGGCTGGAGCAGAAATCTGTGGCATCTGTCCCATAACTTGAGCAAAGGCCTGAGTAAATGTCTAAAACAATCTCGAGTCTAAGGGAGGCACTTTGTCTGGCGAAACAGGAAACTCCTGCATTTGTGATCGAATTTCACACTATTTTGCCCTACAAAAGCCTCAACATTTTCTGGGGCTACGGACTCATCAGTACTCTCCTCTCTTAGCGAAGAGTTAGGTGCAATCGATCCTTACAATATTCCTCATGTCCTTCTACGAGGTGGCATTTCACTCCTTCAATAGAAACACTAACTATTAGCTTACATTTTATCTTTATCCTATGTCCTACATGTATGCATGATATGCATGTCATTTAATGCAATCAATCAATTTAACAATACAAACACTTATCGTATAGCATACCAATTCATCCTACCACGCAATCTAAGCCTAAGAAAAACCTAAGCTTTGATACCATAAGATGTTGGGCCCCGTTTTCAAAGCTCAACTATCAATCCAGAGTCATAAAGCGTTAGCGGGTTTCCTTGTAGAGTTATTTCAATTAACCCTCACTTCCTTTGCATCAATCTTTTTGAATTCAACACTAAAAGCTACCAATTTTTTTGGAAAGGTAGAAAAACGTGTTAGGAATCCATTGCTTCAAGAATCACTTCATTTGGAGGTCGGATGATGAAGTTATGGCGAAAAGAATCTAACATGTTTATGTCCTTAATCATTTTGTACCTGTCTTGGCGCAATTGTCATAAATTTTTATGTAGATGTCTGATCAATGTTGTTTTTAGATGATTTGAAAGAGGACTTCGTGATGTACAGCTTTCATGAAGGACTCAAAGCGAGATTCTGCTTCTAAAAGGGCCAAAATCGTGATTTACTGTAGCTGTCTCGTGAATGTCCGTTTAACTGACATAGATAGGCTTGGGAGCTAGGGTCCTCATAAACCCAAGAAGGTCCATTTAACGGACCTAATGTCTGTCTAATGGACTTTGGAGGTTCCCAAACCCTCCAAAGCCTCTCCATTGCTTCTAACATCTATTATACTCCAATGCTTCCAACATCCATTCTAGCACCATATTCACTCATAATCTTCCCAAATTCACTTCTTCTAATGCAATAACACTCCTCAAACATTCAATTACCAATTTGGATGCATTAAACTCCCAAACCTCATCTCAAATGACTCATAGCATACACAAACTCTCATCATTCACCATAGCTGTCATGTTCATATCTCCTATGCAGCATCATCACTTATAATGCTCATATCTCTCAACTTTGATACCCAAAATTTACATACTTTATACCGTTGAAAAGCTAAGAGGATAAACTACAACTTTCAAGAAGACTACTTTGTCTAATATAACCTAGATTAACCCGATTTTTCTCCTGAAGTTAGTACAAAATTTTTACCCCTAAGGAAACTTGAAATATGAATTGTATAACTATAAGATTAAATAAGCACATACACAAGGGAACTTCCTGAAGTAAATCACAAGTTAGTATAGACTTAATATTCGATATACAAATGCACAAGAAGGGGGGTTGAATTATGTGTTCTTTTTCGGTAATCCCCTTTTTTTAAAACTTCTTATGAAACTTGCTTTTTCCTTAAAACTATTGAAAATCAATATAATAAAATATTGTAATTTATTTCTAAGTGCTTGTATAAAATAGTAAGAGTAGTAGTTGAGAGTTGAGAGAGAGTCGACACGGCAGATTTATACAGGTTCACCCCAAACCGTGGGCTACATCTAGTCCTCAGAATCCTTTCTGAGATTTCACTATACTTTGTAAAGATACAAATATTCTTTTCTCCGAGCCTCTTCAGGTCTCTTACAACAAATATTCTTTTCACACTTATCCTCTTTAAGAATAGCTCCAAGTTTAGCACAATACGATTTCTAGCTTTTGAATTTCACTAACTCTTTTGAAAATCTCTAACTTCGTAAATTCTTTAGTCTTCAACTCTGACTCATATTTATAGCCTTCGTCTTTAACTACTTCTTGATAACTGCTTCTTTCTTCTTGTTTCTTGATCTTTGAAGAATCAGTTACTCAGTTGAGTTCTGTAACCAACTCAAACTGATAATCATCCGACGTGGTATCGGGTCTTCCGTCTCAATTTCTTTCGTCTCATTTTTCTTTAGCTTCTGTCTCATATTCGTTTCCGTCTCATTTTCATTTCCGCTTTCGTCTCACTTTTCTTTTCCGTTTCCGTCTCATTTTGATTTTGCTTCCATCTCACTTTGTTTTGCTTCCGTCTCACTTTTCTTTTCTGCTTCCGTCTCATTTTGATTTTGTCTCACTTTTCTTTCCGCTTACGTCTCATTTTGCTTTTGCTTCTGTCTCACTTTTCTTTTCCGCTTCTGTCTCATTTTGTATCTGCTTCCGTCTCATTTTGTTCCATCTCATTTTTGGTTTCCACTTCTGCCTCATTTTGTTCCGTCTCATTGTGCTTTTGCTGCCATCTCATTTTGTTTCGTCTCATTTTGCTTTTACTTCCATCTCACTTTCTTTCGTCTTATTATTTGGTCTTCATCAAAATCATTAAACGTAAAGTCTTTTTGACTTAACAATCTCCCCCTTTTTGATGATAACAAATAATCATAGTAGTAAGAAAGAAAGTATTATTAATAATATGGTATACAGTATACAACTATATACACTTGAAAGATTGTTAGCCATAATCTTCTTCTTCTGTTGTTCTTCTTTTCTTTTCTTCTCTTCTTCTTCACTTCCTCTCTTCTTCTTCACTTCTTCTCTTCTTCTTCACTTCCTCTCTTTTTCTTCACTTCTTCTCTTCTTCTTCACTTCCTCCCCGTATCTTTGTTATTTCTTTCTATTTTTTACCTTTCTCCTTTTCTCCCCCTATTTGTTATTGATCAAAAAGAATTATGATCGTAGATGCTTCATTATCTCTGAAAACATTTTCGTGCGGAGTGACTTGAGGTTTTGCCGTATTTGAGCAACTTCCTTTCGTAAGTCACTTATTGAAGTAGGCCGATCATCATCCTTCTTTTGTTATACTTCAATAGCAATAGTAGTGTTGTATGCATCTGAAGCTATAACAGCCAATTCACTGATTATAAGGGCAAGAGGTTAAACAGATAGGTTTGGCTCTGGGAGATTCAAATCATCAGGGTTGGTTAGACGTGGAACTTGTCTTCCAAATAGGCGTAGAACATCTCCAATTGAAGAAACAGTACTTAACGGCCTAATGTGCATAATCAGGTGCACAAGAGTCTCGATTGAGTAGCTGACATCTCCAATCCTAAT
>JAOTAX010161493.1:0-14209 GCA_025629825.1 Erythroxylum guanchezii
AGAAATACTTGTTTTATGGGTTTTTGTGAAAATTGCTATGATCATGAATGTTTTAATGGTTTTTGCTTATTACCGAACATAAACGTGTTGCCCACAAGCGTAAGCTCACCCTCTTCCATTCCGTCCTATCTCCAGGTGAAGAGCACGAGATCGACAATTGAGCCTAAAGGCATTACTCCAGAATTGGATTATTCTGTATTTCAAGTTAACTTTTGTAAATCAATGCTTTAGATGCATTTTGGGAAAATGCTACTTTTGTTAAGTTTGTATTATGGGATTATGTTGTAAAGTGGCTGGAAATGCCCACTAAAGCATTGTACAACACTTATTTTGATGTAAATGAAATGCATATGTATCATGGTTTATTATGGCTTTTCAAATTTTTACATTGCTATCTTTACATTTCTTAAGGGTAGGATTGTGTTTTGAATTCAAGTGGAATTCTGGGAAAAGATGGATAGAATTGATAAATCTTGTCTTCTTGAAAGTTGTAGTAGATCTTTTTATCTTTCCAACGGTATGAAGTTTGTGATTTTTGGATGTCGGAATGGAGAGATATGAGTGTTGCAAGATGGGATGCCGTATAGAAGGTTTGCATGTGTGACAGCTTTGATGAATGTTTGAAATTTGTGGTTTTGATGAATTTGATGTTTGAGATTTGAGAACTTTGATGAGTTGAACTTGGTGTGGAGTTGTTATGAAGTGTTTAGGCTTTAGAATAAGTGAATTTGGGAAGTGTACAAGTGTTTATGGTGTTAGGTTGAAACTTGGAGGTTTTGGAGAGGCATTGGAGGCTTTGGGGAGCTTTAGTGTCCGTTTCCGTTTAACGGACACTCTTGGGTGGAAAAACACCCCATGGCCAGTCAATGTTCGTTAAACAGACATGCATGTCCGTTTAACGGACATTCTTGGGTCATTTGGCCTCCTAAGCTCGATGCATGTCCATTAAACGGACATTCTCGGGTCATTTGGCCTCCTAAGCTGGATGCATGTCCGTTTAACGGACATTCACGAGACAAATTGTGTTTTTTTCCCCTTTAGAGGCAGAATCTGATATTGTGGTCTTCATGAAAGTTGTAGGTCTAGATGTCTTCTTTATAATGGTCTAAAAAGGAACTCAATCAGACATCTAGATTGAAGGTTATGGCGATCGCGCCAAGAGAGGTTCAAATCGTTTTAAGGTATGAACATGGTCTAATCGTTTGGGTATAACTCCCTCATCCGACCTCCACTTGAGGTGATTCTTAGACCAATAGATTCCTAAGACATTTATCTTTATCTCCATAAAAATTTGTACCATTTGGAGTTGTATCGAGAGAGTTTGCATTAGAACAAGTGAAGGGTTGGGTTGAAGAGCATAAATGGAGTATGTACACACTTAGGCTTTTTAAGCGTATCTTGAGTTATAGAACTCCGTTTGAGGTGATTCTTTCTTCAAAGTAAATTAGAGTCTTAAAGTTACAATTTATATGTAGAAGTTAATTTATGATTTTGATGATTGATTAGTGTGCGCTCACCACCATTGTGGAATGACAGTAAATGACCTTCAGGGTTTCAAGCACAAGGTTTTATGTTCCGAAAGTTGGGCACTAGAAACGGGGTCCAACACCGGCACTTGTGATCCTTGGCCCATGGCATAGGTAAAAGCCTGGGAGAAGACTTGAAAGAGCCACGGATCCATAGGATTTGTTTAAGGCATAGAAGGAGGCGGTGGAGGCACTTCCTGTTGCATACTAGGTGCCTCAGAGTTCGAAGCAGAATGTGTCCCAGCATCTTGCGGGACATAGGATTCATCCATGCTCCCTTGGCGAAAGCGAGATCGAGTCATGGCTCCTCGAGTTTTCTTTCAAGGTGGCATTTTCACTCCTTCAATATAAAACCATTAAAAACCTTTAGTTCAAGTAAAACAAATTTCAAAGTATGTTCAAATCATATAAAACAATTCAAATTGTGTAAAACAATTCAAAACAATGCAAGTTGTTCATTTAAAACAATGCAATGCAAACCTGGACCTAAACCTAGTTACTCCGATACCACAACATGTTGGACCCGTTTCCAGAGCCCAACATCGGACACGGAAGCATGAAACTTGAGCGTGGAGGGAAGACTTAGAAGTTGAATATTTGGTAAGAAAAATCCTTCGGAAGAAAAAGGGGGTGTCGCCGCGGCGAAATCTTCCGTGAATTTTACGCCGCTGCGAGCCTACGATTTTAGCTTCGCCGCGGTGATCAAATGGTCTCGCCACAGTGAAAGCATCTTGAACAGAAACCACAACTTAAAAAAAAAAGCAAACTTAAACATCCACTCAAGCAATCTTTCAAAATCTTATTCTCATGGTAAAGGATTTAATGCAAAAGTTTGAAGCTAAAACAATATCAACCATATCTCATTGATAACCAAAAGAAGAGTTTTACAAAGCTTTAATGGCATTTCAAGCCACAAATACATCATTTGCTTCATAAAAAATACAAAATACACTTGAACTAGTAAAGCTTGAAATGCGGCTAAAGCATTGAATTCTCAAAAAATCTAACTTCAAAATACAAAAGTATGCAACTTTGGAGTGATGCCATAACTCAAGTCTACTCGATCTCTTGCTCCTCACCTGAAGATGGGATGGTAATGGGAGGGGGTGAGTTTAAAGCTCGTGGGTAATAGATTTATAATAAAGAAACAAGCAAAAATATTTTCAAAACTCATTGCCATTGCACATTTTCGAAACCATAGTAACTTCACCTGTAAATATAATCATCTCAAAAGTCTTGAATTTCAAACAATTCATGAGCAATTATAAATCATGTATGCATCATACTTGTCAACAGATCATAAGCATATAAACACATCAGAATGGTTTGGGCAAGTCCAAATTCATGACGCACTACACATTCCCATGTAATGGTCCTATGCAGCCGTAATTCTTAAGGGAGCTCCATGCCATTAGTGGGTAGGCAAGAGAAGCCTATACTTGGGTCAACGTGCACGTGACAATTCTTGAAGGACTACCACAAATCTACATAACACATATAGTTTAAAATCTTGTAAGCTTGTTACCCAAAATGGAACATTTTCTTGAAAACTTGCTTTTCATAAACTCAATATCCTTGCAAAAATCATTTATGAAAATATGATTTCATAAACATGTATCCTTTAAAGAGAAATCCTTTTTCAAGTCTTTTCATCAATCATCAACACAACTCATGTAGCAAACATATAACAATTTCACAATTCATTCAAAAAGCAAATAAGGCAACATTGATGATGCAATTTAAATCATTAAATTTTCCTTGATTTGAAGAAAACAATGAGTGACTTATTTACTCTATTATAAACGTGTACCTACCTTGAATTCCTTGCTTATAAACTTTCTTAGGGATGTCTTTCCTCTTGTTCCTCTTGCTCCTCTTGCCTCACTTTATTTCCTTAAACAATAACCAAAATTTCATTCAATTTGGTGTAGAAATCGGAAAGTCATTCTTTAACAATTTGGACTATAACTTGTGCTGAAACAAAAATTCTATACTCAATTTCCATCCAAACTTTGAGATTTGTAAAGACTGAATTTAGACTTGATTCCTTCATAACATTTTTAGCCTTATGTCTCTAGTTTACATCAAATCAAAAATCACTCAATTTGGACTTCTACATCAAAAGTTATGCCCAAAATACCAAAGTATGTCTGTGCAAGAAACTAGACTTTGCCGCGGCGGAATCAGAAGCTCGCCGCGGCGAACTTTCCCAGAAACTCATTTCGAAGACCTTTTTCCAACATTCATCACCTTTATACTTACCATCTTTCAAATATAACCTATCTTAACATTAAAACATCTCTTCTACTTCATTTCCAAGCTCATTTCAACCTAATATCAAGATAAATACATCAAAATCTATCTTTGATCATTAACCCACAATACAACCTTTACATAAACCATTCATCAACAATTTCCCACACATTTTAAGCTATATTTGGGTTTCATCTAACCAAAACAAGATGGAATAAACTCATACTTACTTGTTGATGCTTTAAATTCTTCAAAATCTTTAAGAATCCCAAAACCTAGCTTTTCTCTCTTTTCTTCCTCTCTTCCACGACACTCTCTTCTTCCCCTCTTCTTTTTATTTTTCTTCTTCTAATTTCCACTCCTAATGATCATCAAATTTCCCTTATGCCCTTCCATGTAAGCCTTATACCTTTTAACCTTAAGTGATCTTCCCATTTTGCCCTTATACATTCTTGCTTCTTCAATTTAACTTACACCATACTATACTCTCACTTAATCTTAATTTCTCTATGTAATACTTCTAATTCCATCAATCTAAGCAATAAATATTCCAATCATTGACATGCTAATTAAACTCCAAACAAAGACAAGTAATCAATCAAAACCTCAAAATAAATTGAAATCATGCTTATTCAATAAGAAAAGAATTCGGGGGCCAACACATAGAATATAGTGAGGACTTAATTCCTCCTTCAATTCAAGAATCCAATGATATAGTTGGATACTTTACATCAAACAAAATGCATACACTCTCAGTAGGATGTTCTACCTCTTATGCTTGAGTCTCCGTTAAGAATGGGACTCCAATATTCACTTTTGATTCATTACATATTCATTTCTGATTTGTTCCTTCATTGATCATTCTTAAAAATAAACCATATAGTCTATTTAACCCAATTCGGTGAAATTCTAGATTTCTTGCTACTATCATCTATACTGTTCATGTAATCTTTGTCAATCAATTGTTTTCATCATTTCTTCTTAGCCCTTTTTAGTACCTCAAAAAGATTAATTTCAACTTTTCCTAATATCACAATAAGATCAATTTTTGTTATAACTTATATGATCAGAATAGCCTTTTTGATAAGGCTCAGTGAAGCAATAAACACATTCGTTTACTCTTATACCTTAGGATATACCTTCAAGATCGTTTCAACTTATCTAGAGATGTATTTATGATAATTCACCAATTTATAACTCATGCTAAGGATACTTTAATCTCATTTGATTCTGTACAACACTTCTCCTTTTGCATTTGACCTCAATCGTGGGAACTATGCCACGATCGTGCCCTTCTCTTTTTTTTTTTCTCGAATTCATCACACATAGCAACATCATTAACAATCTTAATCTGTCCCCGATTGATCACTATAAGCACTTTCACGTGTTACTCTAATTCATCTTAGATTTTGAACTATGGGAACTGTGACTAACAAATATTCAATAAGTCATTGATTGCTTCCTATATCATCTCCACACATATAATACATATGTGCCCAATATTCTTCCTTGTCATGGTGATCCCATTATCAGATATGGACTCACAATAACAAATCAACTTAACCTTGACAACTTTTACATATATCGCTATCATTATCTCACCTTCCAATTGCCATTATATCGTTATACATATGTATGTTCACAATCAATTCATAATTATCTTGAAATTTTGATCTCAATTTCACAGACATATTCTTATGCTAAATCATAACTCTTATCGCATTTATCAAACAATCATTTCAAGTCCAAGTTCAACCTCTTAAGGTCATAGAAAATTTTAATTTCTTTCAACTTGGCTTGTACACTTTAAATCTCGTCATTCATATTTATATCACTACTTTCCTTATTCAGTCCATGACAATGTATTCACATCTTTTTCACATTCGAGGACATAATACCACAGTACAATATCGATGTCATATTCAATAATACATCCACCAATACAATTGCGTTGATTCTTTATCTGTCATATCTAACCATATACTATTTCTCATTTCTAATTATCCACAAACTTTCATTTTCTCTCATTATGATAGATCATCATTCTTCTCACTATTTCTATCAGCTCAAATTTTTTACAAATGCTCATGCGTGTGACTCATACATATGTGACTCAGACTAGGGATCACTTGCTATTGCATGCTAAAACATATCTAAAATGCATGAAACTTAACACATATTTTGAAAAATGCCCACGTAAGATACTAAATCTGGGCTTTGATACCAAAAATATCACCCCACTCTTATAGTGCATATCATCGAACATACTGACAGTATTCGAGAACATACTCTACGAGGGTGGCATGCTAGAGCAGTCAACCAATAGAAATTTATTACAAATTTTTTATAAAAACAAGGTACGCATATGTTAAAATCAATAATCAATGTTGGCCTATTTTATTCGTAAGCATTTTCATTCACAAGTGTTACTATACTCATTATACATATCATCAAAATCCAAATAGTCACTTGGGCTCATTTGATTTATAAACATCACTCGCCACAATTGTTATTACACTTTACAATATACACACATACCTTGAACAATATTTGCGGAAATATAATTCAAAAACTAAAATCACTGAAAACATATGCAGGTACAACTGATCCCAACCCTTAGCCCATATCTGATTTTAGTGGCTATACTTCAATTAGCCTAATTGGATATCTCCTTTGAACCTGAAAATCCACGCTGCAATTTTGGTGAGTTTTGCGAACTCAATGAGTTAACCATCCTTGATGGTTCATTCAAATCATACAACACATAAAATCACATAATTCACATCATTTCATTTATCATCATGTATCATCACATAAAACTTTGTTCAAAATTTTCACATTCTCATTCAACACAATTTAACAATACATTTCAATCATTAAAACATACATATTAAATGTATATGCAATATTCATGAGACTCACTTTCGATTGTTATTGTTGTGACCGAGTGCCTATAACTGTCACGTATCCATTATAGATGCCAGGCTCATTGATAACTGTTCCGTATCCGTTGGGGATACTGGGCTTATTATACATAGTGACCCTTTGGCTCTTACTCACATTCTGAGCTATAAGCTCTTTTTTCACTTTCTGAGCTTTATGCTCTTTTTCGGTGGCTACTCTGGTCACAACAGTCTTTATGTTATTATGCATTCATGTAATGAAATACATCAATCACATAAGATCAATTAGTCACTTTATTTCACTTTACACATGTCTTTGGACCTTGGTCTGGCATTCAACATTTAAGTTGAGAATCACTTATTTCATTCACATGCATATTCATATTTTTCTTCGAAACTTAGTCCGACATTCAACAATCAAATTGAGTATCACACAGTCAATCCAATTCATATACAAGGAGCACTTCCAATGTAATATTTATGCATCAAACACCTCGAACATTTGTTTTTTGGAATCAACACATTCAAATTCACATTCATAATTCAATACAGAAGTTAAAATAAACAATTATTTAAGTGGGACCGTCTAGGTTACTCACAGTATGCTCAAGATTAGCATTAGCTTCCATGTTCTAGAAACATCCAGATATGGACGTTTTATCTTGCACATCAACATCACGCAATAGACATTTACACACATTATTAATTGTACAATCATATGAACACTCAATCACATACATATGCGTATGTGTTATGTATAATGCATGCTCAATTACAATCCTAGGTATATTATCTAAATTCACATCTTATGCTTATTCTCATTTCATAATTCATATATGTCTAATTGAACTTAGGTTTACACTTTCTTTGCACATGATCATTCTAAGTTCTCCATTCAATCTTTACTCTTTGTATGTGTCTAGCTTATTCTTAAGCTTACACTTCAAAAACACTTGGTTATTCTAATATCATAACTCAAATTCTTGTCATTATTTTTATAACATTATATGCTCTCATAATACCCAGTTCTCATTCACATTTATTTAATACATATTACTCAACTCCTTTGCATCATAACTACAATCATATGAACATCTTCATTCCCATTATACTCTTACCTTTGGTACTTTTATATCATCCATTCATTCACTAAGTTATAACCCCAATTATCACTTCAAACATATCACACATTAGTCACTTAATTCAAGCATCATTCTAGGTTCAATTCAAGCCTTATTTAATCCTTAACTAAGACCAAATGGCCAGTGAATGTTTGTTAGGCAGACATCCATGTCGGCTAAGCGGACCTTCATAGGCCTCTTATAGAAATGTTAAATTTTGAACATCTAAATAACAAAATATATTCTTGGTGTCTTCATAGAAGTTGTAGAAATCGAAGTCCTCTTTCTAAGCATTCTTAAATGACCTCAATATGAGTTTTATAGAAAATGTTATGTCACTTTCCCCAACATATATCCAATTGCATCCTTATTTTCTAGATTTCAAATTCTTTACTTACAACACTCACTACCTTATGCTTGGTCTATCATTTCTAGTGTAATTTTCTCTTCATTTCCCCATTATTATAACTCTATTTCAACTCAATATCATCCATAAACAATTTATAGTCCATGATTGATCATGAACACTAAAAATAGAACATATACATATATATACATTCATCATTAACTTTCTACACCCAGTACTTAATTTCTGGTCACATTTTGAAAATCCTAAAGACAGGTTTTGAATTTGATGTCTTCACAAAAACTGTAGCTATATGTCTCTAATTTAATCCAAATCAAAAATAATCTCATTTGGATATCTACAAAACAAGTTATGACTAAATTACAGATGCATAATCAATGGAAAATGTTACAGCTAACATTTTTCCAGCACACTTTAAACACCATTATCATTTTATCTCTAAACTTTCATCCTAGTTCTTTCCTTTTCAAGACACTACACTTGCCTTTTCTTTAAATTCAAATCTCAATCCAATCCATGTCTAAAGCAACCAATGATCTACATTTTTATCCATCAAAAATAGACCAAAACAATATCCATTCACAAATTAATTTTTCTGCACTTCTTTCTACATTCATTAAGGATTCATTCTAACTCTAAATCATCTCTATATCAATTTATGAATCATTAATCATCATCCATGTAGAAGTGAGACATGAATCTACCCACATTCCTCATTCACGTTTTAGCATGTACCCATCTTCATTTTATGATCATTTAACACTTAACTATCATCAAAACATGTTTCATTCAACAATTAAAGAAGAGTAATGCTTTATACTTACTTGTTTCGCTTCAATGTCTTCAAATAAGATTTAACCCTAGCTTCTCCCATGCATCCCACAATCAGCAACTTCCAAGGTGAAATGGGTTGGGTCTTTTAGCAACAAGAAAAAGATAGCTAGATAGTTAAGTGGCTAGTAATGGAAGAAAGCAAGGTTTCATTTTGATGCTTGGAGAAGAGAGTGTCGTGAGTGAAGAAGAGAGCAAATGAAGAAGATGAAGAAAAGAAGCAAGTGTCGTAAATGGACAAGTGAAAGACCATAAGATGATTTTTAAGTTAAGTAAAAATTTGTGAGTGGTGAGTGGTGAGTGGTGAGAGGCGAGTGTTGTGACACTTGTCACTTGCCACTTGTCATCTTATCGTGGTCTCTAATTGGTTCCTTTAAAAATCTAGTTCATTTGTCTCCAATTTTCAACCTAATTTTTTCCCAATTTTTAATGACACTTGTCATTAAATCTTAATGTCACATATTAAAATTTCTATTGCCACTTGACATTTATTTCTACTACTATTCATCAATTGTCTTGCTACTTGACATTTTTCCTAGTCTAAAAATACCCAAAATTTCATAATTTTTCCAAATTTTCACTAAAAATTTTGAGTCCATAAATATACTCTCCAACTCAACTTTAAGACACATAATCCATAATTCACATTATAATCGAATTAAACAATCATTTATACTCGAAAAATGTCAAATGAGTGCTTGAACAATTCATGGTAATGTGTGCAGTAATCAAATTCCTTGCGTGTATGCTAACATTATGCAGGAGCATGAAATGCAATTTTCTAATCTCTCATTGCTATTTCTCAATTATAGAAATCTACGGTTCTAACTCTTAGTATGGAAATGGAATGTCACCCTAAAAGCTAAGGAGTAAGCAATAGTTAGGAAAACCACTGATAGAAAATCAAAGAGGAAGAACCTCAATCTCCTCCTAAAAAAATCTATGAATTTCGTCACATGAAATGTAAGGGGTATTAATAACCCCAAAAAGTAGCAAATGCTTCATGATTACATACATATCAAAATGCTTTATTTTATTAGTCTTCTTGAAATTGAAATAAAGAAGTCCCACTACCAATAAAGACCATGGTTTATCTAAAAAAGCTGGGATTCCATAAGCAGCCATGATCTTCATGACAATGGAAGAATCCTTTCTTTTTTTTTTGGACTCCAATGAAGTTGAGGTTTATTAACACTCAAGGTCATATTAATACACACACTACCAGGCAACCCTTATCAGGTATGTTATAAGAGTATGTATTACTGCTCCAGACTTTCATGTAAGGATTTTTGAAGGGATTTGAGGCTATTATTGGTAGGAACTCAACTCCATAGATCTTAATGGGCGATTTTAACTGCTTACTCTCCCAACAAGAAGTTCAAAGAGAAAAAGTTAAGCACAATTCCTTTAATATGTGTCCACTAAATTGCATTGGAGATATAGAAGTTATAGACCATAGATTCAAAGGCAATCTTCTAACATAGTCCAATAAATAGATTGGAGAGTGGCTGCTTAAGAAAAAACTCAAACCTACCTTGGTAAATTGCAATAGTCTCACCCCCATTTCCTCTCAGTCATGTTTACTTTAATAATCATTGATGTTCATATCACTGTCTAATAAAAATTAGCCTCAAACAAGGCCAATTTCACATAACCACTTTCTTTAGATTTAACAATTACTTGATCCATACCTTGGGTTTTCAAATAGTAGTGGAAAGAGGGATGAGCAAGGAAGTTATAGTTTATAAAGCTTACAAATGTGTGGTGAGACTAAAAGCAATAAGAGAGGAGCTAAAATTCTTTAATAACAATGCTATTGGAAACACTAACGCAATTAAAACTCAATCTTTAGTTGACCTAACCAAGATTCATGAGTTAGTCTACAATTTCCCTAATGATGAAGCTGTGAAACAATATAAGAAAGTAGTTGTTGCCAAATACATGAAAAACTTGGAAGCTCATTACTCTCTTATTAAATAAAAGGCTAGAATTGTTTGGCTCAAAGAGGGCGACAGGAATACAAAATTCTTCCACAATGTGAGAGAAATAGTTGCAATCCTTTTCCCTATTCCCATAACTAATAAGTAAGAAGCATTACTACCAGCCACTAAACGATTCTACATAAAGTAGCTATTTCAATTATAGCTAAAAGGTACCTAAAAACTATTACTTCTCTTCAATCCATAAGCAGCTAACCAAAAGGAGTTGAAGGCAATAACATTGAATCACTTTAAGAACCTGTTAAGGGTGGAATTTCACTCAACTTATCCATCATTAGACCTTAACAACCTTACCCCTCCAGGATAAATCAAGATCAATCAAGCTCTTTACTTAGGCATTTCATAAATGAAGACATTAGGGAAGCTCTCTTTAGTTTGGGGTTTGACAAAGGGCAGGGCCTGGTTTGGATGGCTTCAATGCCAACTTCCACAAAACTTGACCCCTCATAGGTAACACCATCATTGTAATAATCAAAAAAAAAATTCACCCTAGGTAAACTACTTAATTAGCTTAATAATCTCATATAAGCTTGATCCTTAAGTTCCTAAACTACAATTCTTTGGTTGACGATAGACTAATCTTATGTTGTGATGTTGTATACAAAGTGACTTCTAGGGTGATTGTTTTTAGATTCAAACATATTCTTAACTCCATTATTAATCCTTATCAATAAGTATTTCTAAAAGGGAGAATAGTTGGTGATAATATTCTTTTGGACCAAGAATTTTTCAAACATTACCATGCAGATAAAAGCATCAAAAGTTTTACTTTTAAGGTGATTTAAACAAAGCATTTGATTCAATGAGTTGGTCCTTTTTGGCATCCATTTTGAAGGCATGGAACTTTCTAGAGAAATTTGTGTAAAGGATCAAACAATGCTACACCACACTATCATATTCCATGCTTATTAATGGGAACCTACTCAAAGATTCAAATTTGCTTTCTTGTTTACAACGTGCATGGAAACATTATCAAGAGTAGTTTATTCCAGAAGAATAGAGGAATATAATTTCAAGTTACATCATAAATGTGAAAGACCCCAAATATAAGTTTGTCCCTTACAGATGATCTCCCCCTATTATGGGGACAACTTTGAATCAGTTAGAGTTTTTTTGACTAGCTTCGCAAGACTTTAAACTCATGGCAGGGTTAAGTGTTAATCCTAACAAAAATAGCTTCTTTTTATCTACATGAAGTGAAGGAATTTCAAACTTTATCTCGGCTAATTGTGGATTCACTCAAGGTAAATTTCCTTTAAGATATTTTGACATTCCCATTTCCACTAAGAAGCTGACTAAGAAGAATTACCATCACTAATAGAATCAATTCAAAAAATGCTAGGAAGTTAGTGTAATAAAATTTGATCATTTGCTAGTAGACTTCAATTGATAATTGCAGTGCTTAACCAAATGCAGATCTGTTGGGTTTCAAAGCTACATTTTCCCACTAGCATCATTAAGAACCTAAAAATAATTATGTGAAACCTCCTTTGGTGTAGCAAGGAAACGCATTCTTCAAGATGATGCTACCCAAGAACCAAGGTAGGTTAGGAATTAAGCCTCCGAGAATTTTAAATAAGATGATGCTGTAAAAGGAATTTGGAGACTCTTAGCTAACAAGAGTCGATTTGGGTGAAGTGGATCCACACTTGTTATCTAAGAGACACAAGCTTCTAGGATGTGCAGATTAAACATAGCTTCTCTTGGACATTCAGGAAAATGTTATGAGACAGGAAGTTAGCAGATACTTCAAATGCATCATTAGAAATGGTCTTTTTTAAAAAAAAAGCTTGTTTGGTCTGATTATTGGCATGAAATGGGACTTTTTTTCTCTCTAAGAGATTCATTCTCGAATTTAGCCAAGGTTGAAATTATCGTCAACGGGAATAATTGGGTTTGGCCTTAACATGTCTGGCGAAGATTCTCTGAAAAAAGGAATCAACTCCCCAGCTTGCCACCTAATCAATAGAGGGAGGATCAATGGATCTAGCAAACACAAATCCAGTCAATTCAATAATCATTTATGTCTAGAGATATTTGCACCAACTGTGAGGGAAGTAACTTTGTATGACCTGGTTTTGCAAGAAACAAAAATGCTAAAAAATTCCTTCATATTATGGGTAGCAATTGGGAGGAGGTTAAACACCAAAGATATAATCAAATCTGTAATCTCAAACAAGTCTTGTGAACTAATTGGATTTGGAAGCAGACGCAGATTATTCAAGGCTTTGTTGCAAATCAAGTTGGTTGAGGACGAGAGAGGATAGGAGGAAGTATTACTCCTTCATGGTTGATAAATATATTATTTCCATTTTTTAAAAAAAATGTGGTGGTAATAAATAACACTTTCATTCTCTCTTTACCAAAAGGAAAGGAAAGCTAAAGTATGAAGTCTGGGCTTACGATTATTGTCTGCAAATGAACACCGTTTTGCATTATCTGCAATTCTGTAAAATTGATTCAGATGTTGACCTCTTCTAATCTTGTAATCAATCTTTGTCTTATGCTCCTCTATGCTTTCCATGTCTACACAACGCAAATGGTTTTGGATGAGTGCTTGTTGATAGGATTCAGTTTTGTGTTTACGAGTCAGCCGATGTCAAAACTAGCATCTGATATCATATATGCGCTCTTACGTAACAAATGATAGAAATTAATGATTAAAAAATAATTATGAAAACTTTGAATTGAAATTTTATTTTAGTTTTTAGTTTCTAGTTTGGTTATTTTAATAATTTTTATGTTAAAAATGATTAAAATATTAATTAAATGCTCAATTTTATAAATTAATCAATTTTTATAAATAAAAATAAATCAATTAATTTTTATTTAATAGTTACTTTTTAAATTAAATTTTAACTTTTTCAATAAGTAATGAAAGTCTTTTTTAATTATATTTCAAAAAATTTTAATTTTATTCAAATTTTAATTAATTTTATAATAGTTTAAAATTAATTGAATATGTAAAATTTTAAATATCTTATCTTATTAATTTAACTTCCAATTTAATTTTTAAAACATTAATAAAAGTAAGTACGTGGAATTGTTCAAGTCAATTAAATATTTTCCACATGGCAGATATTTTGGTTATTGTTTGTTATTTTGCAGGCACGAGAGTTTTATATTTCATTCTGGTTCAGCCAGATTTTGCTGGACTGGGATATCGTCATTCAGATCCATGACTTCGTGGAACTTCGATTAAATGATA